>JARQSW010000489.1:733769-940472 GCA_030142375.1 Calameuta pallipes | reverse complement strand
GATTCATCAGTAAGAAAGCCAAAAACTAAAAAAAAAATGAAAATGCTTCCTCATAGAGAGTCCTCCTACACTACCTACGATTCGGAGGAAGCAAATTGCAAGTTTTTTAAATGGTTTTCAAATTATATTCCTGACAAATAAAGATACAAAAACCGACCGGTATACATTTTTTTTTGCGATTTTTGCCATTCAAATTGGTGGGAAAAGTTACACAAGAAAAAAATCAACACCACTATCCGGGGTATCCATAATATAGCTGAAGAAATGAGTGTACCCTCCCCTTAAACAAGAAATTTGATTATTTCTTCTCTATGTTTAAATTCTAGTGTGATCACCTCCAGACGCCATTGACATTCTCAAACATATAGTTTATACGTCGTTATTCGATATGTAATAATTTTTGCATATGGCTCACTAGAAATTCATTGGCAAGAACTCTGTAAGTTCTTTATACTATAAGAGGTACCTATTTTAAGAGAATTTTTAGAAGGCGATCGTCACCCCGTAGTACGTAGCAAAAATGTGTATATCTTATAACCCACAGGATGTAAAGTGGTTCCACCTCCTTCGGGAAGATTATACTATCGTAAAAACGGTTCCTTATGGACGGTTCACGTTACCTTTTACGAGGTGATCTTTTTCAGGAGGTATGATGTCCATTTTCCTTATGGGCTGTTACGACGAGGAACGTGACTGCTGGTTGACTGTGACCAAGGTAAATGGTTCGAATTACTCTGGATGAGAGAGATAGAAGTTTTGCCTGTGAAATCTAATTCCAGGTTCACACGGGACATGATGATGCGACCCTGGCACAGTTACAGAACGAATTGGATATGGTAAAGATCAGTAAGGATCCAGATCTTTTACCAAAATGGCTGAAGGCTAATAAACCTATGATACCTGATTTTGTAGCTAAGGATCCAAAGGTTTGTTAATATCGAAAAAAATGGTAAATATTTGTATTCAATAATGATATATAACTTTGTCCTTTGTAGAAACAACCTGTTTGGGAAATCACTGGTGCGGAATTCACGAATCAAGGTGTCCATACTGCTGATGGTATCAGCATCCGTTTTCCCAGAGTAACAAGAATTCGTCATGACAAAGATTGGAAAACGGCTACATCATTAGCATATCTTCGGATTCTTTTTAAGAGGAGTTCAGAATCAATGGATTTTAGTCTTCTCCTTGGAAACACATCGAACGAAGATAAATTAGAAATTAAACCTGGTACGTTAAATATATTCGCAGGGACCTCAACGACGTCTGTAACGGACTCAACGCGGCAGACGATGAAATCAATTAACGGTGCGAATAAGCGGAAAGAGAGGTACGAGAGCGAAGAGGAGTCTGCGGAAACTTCAATGACTGAATTCAAGAAGATTAACGAGAAGAAAATAAAGAGTGAGAAGAAATATCAGATAGATTTTATGACTACGTCGTCATCAAAACTACAAGCTGGAAATTCCATGCAAAATGAAAATACTGATAAGCCAATCGAAAAAATTGAACCAAATTTTTATCAGGATATTAAAGTAAAACAGGAGAGCCCTTCATCCCTTTTGGTCTACGATCTATCAACTGATTCTGAATCGGAAGCCGAGAGTGAAGATAATGATCGTAGTGAATACTACGCGTACATGAATAGATCTGTGAGTAAAGTCAATTGTTATTAATGCTTAACACGTTACATGTCCCTTAGTATCACGTTGATCTATTAATGGGGTATTTGGGAATTGGCTTGTTCTACGTTGATATGTATAGTATGTGGAATTCAGTCATAATGGAACTTCTGTCAATTGTATAGAGGATATTAAATGGTTCGGAGGGTTACTACTGGATACCAAACCATTATTACAGGCAGATAGATAACTGTCATGAAGTAAATGAACTTTGATTTAACATAAAGTATTTACAAAATAACATAAAACGATTTGATGAAATGTCAGTATCAAAACACTTACGAAACAATTTTTTAAAGGATATTAACAACTTGTAATATAGGTATACATAATAACGTACCTTATACATATAGTTAGAGGATAAAATTGTTTAGGTCATCAAAGGTAAAACATAACCCCTCAAAGGTAATACGTCTTACGCCCCTCTAGAATATGTGAGAATATTAAATTCATTATATGAAAATAAGAGTGGGATGTACCGTCTATTGATTTTATCATTAACTACCTATATCTGCGTTTCTCATTCAGATGATTTAATATTAAAGAAATTATAGCCTCAGTTAGTAGGAGTATTAAAGATTTATTAAAGTGTATACTGCTTGCAGAGATGCTTAGGATTCTCCAAGGACGTACGAGTAATACTAGCACCGAACATCGAAGGTAGCAAACGAGCTGAACTACATAAAAAGTTAAAGTCGTATCCTTTGAAACATCGTTATCACCTAGAAAAAAGGCTGCAGCAACATATGAGTATGTTTTAAACTTAATGAAGAATCCAGGCTACATATTAACAAGACAGATTATACAATAACGGCGAGAGTCCAAATTTAACTGTAGAGAGAGACCGCGAACTGGAAAACTAGAATATTAATATGCACTGTCACGTACCCTTTCACAAATAATTTAAGGATATCACTGGAAATTCAGCAAGTACGTGCTACGCGTTGAATCTCCTTAGTAAATTCAGTACGGAAGTTCTTGCAAATTGAGGAAATTGCAAAGCTACACCACATACTCGTATGACGTAAAAAGTCTAAATATACAGTGATAAAGGTACGTGTAGTATTATAGAATAACAACTGATAAAATTGCAGGCTATCGCTATAAATGCAGCATAGACGTCAAATTGTCTCAAACACAATAGATTACGTCATACAGATTGATTAATGAATATCCCATACGTCCGCGTTATTATAACAGATTCAAGCTAGCATTGCTTCCACAGCGTGTATGTGACAGATAGAGATGAATAAACTTTATCTGCAGCTAAGATAATCGATTCCATAAGTGATGAGGGACGTTCCGATTAACGTAGCTATTTACGTAGCAAACGCAATATGTCTTCGTGGCTACAAAGAGGATTTCCTTCATTGAGGAAAAGTGTCATATAGTGAATGACAATTGGACCCTTGAAATTTTTGTATACATTGACACCAGGTAGAGCTTTCTATCATTGCGTAACACTTGCCCTAGTGAAAAGTTAATTACCTGGGCGTACTAAATGCTACTTGAAGTGCAGATGTGCATATCCTCACTAGGAAATCCTGAGTCGTGCATGAAAATATAACTCTTGAACGTTTGCCGCGAGCGACTTTTAAAGCAGAGAGGCTGACTGCTCCATGTGAACGAATGTCTCTATTTCCTTGTAGCGACGATGTTGCGTAATCGTTTATCTCTGAAAAGTAATATAAGAATTCCTTAACGAGATATACGTCGTAGAATCGGTGTAACAGTTCTTGAGAAAAAGAATAGGTCTATGGCCACTCACGTGATACATCAAGCCAAGACTATACGTCAGGATGAGAGTGAGGTGAGTCTTTTTGATTATTATTAATAAGAAGGTCCTCTTACAGTTCAGAGATTAGGTTTCTTCATTTGATTTCCGATTAGTTGATACTGTTACTTCCACAATCTTTGTTTTGATTGAATCTATATGTATATTCTTCCATGTTCCATGTGTACCTATATTCTTTATACGTGAAAATCAGCAATATATTAAAGAAGTCTATGGGTGACGTTATTAAAATCTAAGAATGTAATTGATATGTTTCTTATTGGCTTTTGTCTTTTCGATCCACTATTCTTTTTTCTTCTTCTCTTTCTCATCTCTACTTACTGATTTCTTGGCTCTTGAACGAGCTGGTATATTTATTAATGTAGTTAAGTAAAGAGAGTATCTTCTGACGTCTTAGAGGTCATTAATTAAATCTCTTTGGAGATTTTTCTAGGCTAGAACTATGTTTGGGGTACCTTCGGTTGGATTCCCTTTGAGGTCATTTTAATCGCACGAGATCATTAAACGTCCTCGCTTTCAATTGCCGTTCATTCAACTTGCCACTGAGATTCTTTGTTTAATGCCGCTTTGTGATTTGGAAATGCGAGGCACTGGCTATTCAATGCAGACAATTGGAACGCGGAGAATTTGTTAAGTATTGTGCGGCTGATATTTCATTGTCTTTTAGATCTTCAGGGACTATGGTAAAGAGGCCTTACATGTCTACGAGTCCTGGGTGGAGGAATCGGCGAAACAAGCACGACCTGTCAAAGTAGAACCACATGCCGTGATACTTTTGCCATTTTATTGCAGTTGTCGTCACCCACAACTGTAATACTCCCTGGGAGAATGTATTGCCAGTGAAAATTAATTTAGGAATTATATTATTTAAAACGGGACACTGTATAGGATATTTAGGTAATTCAAATAAATTGAAAGTCATCACCGATATGTATTTCTATTCTATGATATGAATACACAATATTGCGAGTGGATTAATCCACTTACATCTGATAAACAGAGAGAGGGATACATTAAAACCATATAATTTTTGTTAATTCAATCCTGTGGTAGAATTAGAGCTGATCATTACGCAAAATGAATCTTATTGGATAAGCTATTGTGTTGCTTCTGTTGGCATTTCTATTTCTGCTTTTGCCTCTATATCTATGCTTGCATATCTGCCAGATACACTCAGAATATCTTCTTATTTAGGACAAATGTTACAAGCTCTTGAAATCCTATGGATTAACCGATCTACAGTACAGTTACTGCGTAGCAAGGGAGAAGCGGTTAGATTAAAAGAGTAGAGAAAGCGAGAGATCGTAGTGAAATTGGAATAATGATAATTTTAAGAATTTTATAACTTAAATTACGTCCAGGATATTGAGAGCATGGGATAACTTTTTATCATTGAATTACTTAAGCTTATATTACACACGAGGAACCATTAAATGATTTGAAGATACATGAGACGTTTCTGTTCTCTCTTTTTCTCTTCATCTTCTTTCCACCCTTCCGTTATCTTTCAATCTTCTTCAATAAAGCTTAAAGAGAGTAGAAACGCCAGGACACAGTGAGAGTCCCATGGGAAATTTTTTTTCATTCCTTCGTCTTATTTTGGGCTACAATAATTTACATCTAAAACAAATATTCACGCCTGAAGGTTTTATTTGCCAAAACACGAAACCGCATTGAAAGCGCACTGCTTCCAGTAGCTGCGCTTGCGCTGAAGATCCCCAAGATCCATTTGATTGCGAAGACGCTTAACTACCTGTTTTGTGAACAGATAATTGATCAGTGCAGTCTCGATACCGCCGTCGTCGTCCACCAACTGAAAGTATAAATATTTTTATTTACAATATTAGACTTGAAAATGAAAATTTCTGAAAATATTATACTCAAAATTTTCTCGACCTGTCTATCGTCTCTTTATCTTGATCCATGGTTATTTAACTCTATTCTTATCAAGCTCTGATAGAAATGAGATTAAGAAGGATAAAGAAAATGGAGGACCTTTATCCCAAGTCTGTGACCAGGAATGAAATCAATATTGACTCAGGCATTGGATTAGTGTCGCGAAATGGATTGTTCGTAAATCGTATAGTTACCACAGGAGGGCAACTTCATTGGAAGTTTACTATCAGACGTGGTTATTTGTGTTTGGGTTAGTTCATAGATAGCTGCTAATAAAGTTGGTCCTTTTGATACGAGAGCTGGAGAATTGTACGATAAAACGAATGAACGCTATGGTACAGAGCCGGAAATATTATATACAATTCTTTCACTGTATAAAAAATCTTGATTATTCACTAACATTTCTTGAACGCCTATTTTCATCATTTTCAAATATTCGTCTCAATTTTCAAACACCTTCGACGATCTCCATGTCGTATACCAAGATACCAGCTTGGTTCACTAAGCTGTATTCTACATCTTGATATGAATAATAATACTCTCGTCTACTCACAAAAAAGATACTGCTCGATGACGGTTAGTTTCGCAAAAATGTTCAAATACAATGCATCAAATTTGATATGAGAGAAAGATCAAAAATATTTAATGTACCGATCAATTCTGTATTAAATTAAAACTTATAGTCTTAAATTACATTTTAAAGTTTCTGTAATTTCGATAACGTAAATCGTTTGACTGCTTTAAGGATAACACTTAAATTTAACATTAAACACTAAGACGGAGATGAACATTCTCGTTGCCTATTTTTTTTTTAGTTATACTAACTATATTATTATTAAAAGTATTATATATACCGAGTATATCCCTCTGTCTAATCTTTCCATCGAATTATCGTAGGAGCCAAAGCTATTGAATTGTACAGCATAATGGATGGATATCGAATCGAACATCTATGTAGATAATTTTGGCATGTGGCTTGTTATATTGGATTACCACTAGCATGGAAAGCATAGACTAGAGATATAAGCATAATCAAATTTATGCAAACATGATCTTCACGTGGAATAACAGGCTTTGATCTGACCGGCTTCGAAATGCTGCATTGAATTAACTCCAGGAATGTGGAACCGATTGCTATGATGATATTTCGATTTCCCTCTGCCATTAGAGACTATAGGCCCTTCGTTTCCTTTAATTTTACGCCGATTTCCATCGCGTATCTACTATATTTCCTCTGGAAACTTAATAACTTGTACTTCCCCTTGGGTGCTTTTACTTTAGTAAGGTAAGGGTGGTTCCAGCTTACAAATTAATTCTAACAACGTCAACGACGGCGGCGGGAACGGACGTCATCCGAAACGCGATTTAACGGATTATCGGGATCAGCCTTGAAATTCATGGAACGTTCGATTTTTACTATAACCTCTAGACGGATGACGTCGGGACGTCGTTGCTGTTTTCCATTTACTACATTTATATCCTGACAACTCTGCTGTTTGCAATTTAACCCCCTGTCAACTCCATATCGCGAAAGAGTTTTACTGTTCTCGACATGGATATATAAAAGTTGCATTGTTCCACGTTGAACGTCGCACGGAAACAAAACGTAACGGAACGATAGAAAAATGCTGAAATACGTGAGAGAATTTCTTATGAATAACTAAAATACGATAAATAATTCACGACAAACAAGTCACTGGTAATCCTAAAGTTCCTTTAACTTTGACTTTTTACATTTTCATCGAAATTTTTCGCTCTTTTAGCCACTTCATGAATACTATTGATCTTGTATTTATAAATCGGTGTGAACCGACGGAAATCCTATTAAAACTTCATGAGATCCATCAGAGGTGCCACTTGGAAACTAGATCGAATTAAGTGGATGGGAAAATTGATCGAGACCCTTCAGCTACGCGTGTTTTTCACTTCAATAATTGAAATGGTAAGCGTAATTTTTTTTATCAATTGAACATAAAATTCTCTCTCTTATATGCATGTATATTATAAACTTGTCGATCGTATAGTTTGAGGACAGGAAACACAAAGGGGCGTACACAATAGCGAGTTGATGCGTTAAAAAAAAATTACTATCTTGGAACGTCACGGTATTGGCATTTTACCCTATCCTAACCCAACGGAACATTTTCTAAGCCCATCAAAACTTCGGGTACCTAGCATCGAAAAAATCTAAACAAATTTGATGTGTCTTTATGGCTCTCAAAACAGCCGTTACGCTGATAATTCTTTGAGGACAGACCTCAAAATAGCCAATACGTAAATGAAATCGTCTCCAAAATAGCTCAACATCAAATTTATATGTATATATACCCATATCCTTGACAATTTTGATATATGTATATAATCATTCGTTTACAATTTCATTTTGTATCCTGATAAATTTTAATCTGAATTCTAAAATTGCGAAAGAACTTTTTCATATTTCCTATACAAAGCATTGTTAGTCCTTGAAATTGACTAAACGAATAATCGATATTTTCAAAATCTATTTCTTTTGATATTTTTCAATGCATATAATTTGTTGAATATCAAATTGAGTAGTGCTAAAGTATAGGACCATTATCAATCAAAGTTACCTTTATTTTACTCAAAAGAGGAATCGGATGAAGTATTCTGGGATTCCAGGTTACTTTATCCCTCAGATACGTCATTCTTGTCGGATACGCCTTTTAATCCAGATATCCGAGTCAGTTTGATATCACTTCGAACTCGTTATCAACACGCTCGATAACGCTCTTGATTGACTTTGAGAATCTCCTCTTCGCACCCCTAGTCAGAGCGCTGTAGGTTTGTAATTACAGTAAGTCGTTGGTAAAAAAAAAGGAAAAATACTAAAGTACCGTTTCTCTCGTTTTCTTCTGCTTCACAGATATCCAGAAAATGTCTAATTAGAATTATAAAAGTATAAATGAGAGACGAATAAGCAGATAGTTAAAACTTAGAACTTCCTGCGGTTTCCGCTTGCCTGTATTTAGTATCTCAGAAAAGAGAAGTAGCACGGTGCTGATTTGAATTTAAAGTTATTGCGCAAGTCAAAGCTTTGACTAAACTCAAACTTTTTCTCTTATCAAAAAGGTAGATATATACTAACATCCAATAAATAGAGTACTGGGTAAATCTTTTCCCTTGGTTCATTGGCTTTTCAGTAGAAAAAAAAAACTCTTCGAACGAAGCACAGCTTATACTACGTAGCTAGCTAACACGGAAACCAGTAAATCCACACCTGTAGCCCATAAGTATCAGAATTCGATATTGCCAGAAGCGAAAACATAAGGCGCACGAGCTGGCATTATTATTGGAACGTAAACGCAGCTGCTTTACTGAATCGAACGCTTGGCAATCCGTCTGTAAGTAGCGAACGAGTAACTAGAGAAAGAGAGACGCAAGGAAAGCTAGAAAATCAAGAGAAAATACAAGCTACGAATTGAAAACAGAACTCGAATCTTTCGTCATGGATAAATCAAGAATTTCTACTGTCGAAGACATAAGAATTTTCAATTACAGTTTCTAAGCGAGTATTCCATGACTGTGCACGGCTACGTAACCTCAATCAGCAAAAGCGAATCCCGATTGAAAATCGTTAAGAGGAAAATCAATAAATAAAAATCGATAATTAAGAAAAAAAAACGTCAAGCATTAACACGTGGAGAAATTGTCTCACGCTTAAAGCCAATAAAATCTGACGTAATCCTAATATTCACACGTGTAATTCCACGTGTAATTGTATATACATGTATTTAGTAATCTCATTATTCGAATGACCATGCGAAGTATGACGTGATCCTGAAATTGGATGGTGGCTCATATGTTACGTAAACCAAACCCATGCTATTTTACGTAGGATCGTCTAACCAACTTCCAATAAGACATTAGGTTAGTACGTCCTTCCGACACCAGGGTTCTCGAATTCGCGCATAAATATACGCTAGATTTTTCTTACCCAGAAAAAGCTCACAAGTGAAAATGGATTACTCAATTTACCCATAATAACTCGAAATTCAAGCGCAACCTAACGTATCGACCTTTTCAACTCTCCATGAAACTTTATAACGACTTATTCAAGACGTTCCAATTAATTGTAGAACGGGAGACGCCATCCCGATACTCCACGTCATCCAATATTTCTTAAGCATGTTAAATCTTTTTCAAGCTCTATTCCCCGTGTTTCTTATAGATCCTCTGGGTAATCGAAATGGCCCGTAGCTTTCCTCACTTAAAAGCTCTCACGAGATATCCTCCATCCTGTTACACCTCGGCGCGAACCTTCCTCGTTAAGTTCCCGCCTTGGTAACGAATCACTCTACCCCTCGTTATTCCTGACACCATTGACCTCTCGTGGTCTGATGTATCAAACGATGGACATCATGATAAAATGGTCCGGATACAGATTTCCAAAGCGTCCCGATGTCAGAATATAAAAATGCCTATAAGTGCGTATTGGAACCAGTCTAGAATCTCATTACTGCGTTAATCCAAAATCGGGTATTAATGCTCGTCTAATCATTCTTGATGCTTTTGTACTTCGTACAAGTATCATTTTTTATTCTTGTTTAAAAATTGTCTACAAAAAATACTATGCCCCTTTAGATACCGTGTTTTCTTGCTCTCTTGTTCTTGGATGATAAATGATGACGCAATAGTTTAAAGAGACAAGAAAACATGTGGCGTTTTGTCCACGACATAAAAGCTCCTCCAATATGGTGAAAAGGCTTTGCCAACTTCTTCAAATTTTTCACGATAGGGACGGGCACCGGTTTACTGAGACCTGGGAAAACTTTGCATATGCTAATGCGATACCGTGGTGCAGTATGTGACTGACGTTCACTTTGAGGCAGAGAAAGTGATGAATATGTGCTTTAAGCAAGCTCCGTTTATTCTCTAGGGATAAACTTTGTTCCTTGTAAAAAAAAAAGGACTTACGTCAAGCTCGTTCAGAAATCTTTCTTTGTCAGGAGTCGGCAAAGCGGACGCCAATCCGGAAATCCCAATGATGATCACAGCAAGACAGATCGTTGGTCGTAGGTAAATCATTTTCTGCTGAAAAAAAAAAATTACTTTCAACTTTAACATTAATCTTTTCGTGTGATTAGTAAAGAACAAGATAAACATTGACAAACGTAATTCCATTCCGATTAATTATTCTTAGCTCAACACACCGGCTTTAATCGTTTAGTTAACGAGATTCAATGCTAATACTATATTACATCAGAACGAGAATAAATTTTCCAACAATCATTAAATCGTTCGATTAAAGATCACGGTGGGTATAAATATCCCGTAGACAATTAAATGATATTGTAGAGTAAAGAAAAAAGAGAAAAGGAGGTGAGTCGACTGGTAAAATCAATAATAGTTGAGTCGACAGCATCTTAAAAACTATCTTACAATGTTTAAATGGTTTATTTAAGTAAGAGAGCTGACGTGGCTTACTTCACGTTATTGAAGTTTACCGTGGCGTAACTTTACGAAATTGTTGCTTAAACTAAAGCTGTGTCTCTCTCGGTGTTACTTCAGTGCATAAGAAATAAGCGCACTCTCCGTCTCTCTCTCTGACTCTTACTACATCCCGTTGCTCTGAAGCTTTTCCAAGTCTGCATTCGACGAGACGCATCCTCATTATATTTAAATTCTATGCACTGATATACGTATATCGCACACTGCGCTCCATATAATATTTGATTAAAGTTGTATAACTGACAACGTGCTGCGTAAGAGCAGAAGTGGGCGTTCTAATTCTAAAATTTTACGTTTCAATGTCATTTTGTGAAATTACTATTTCAATGAAATTTACTTACTGCCGTTTGAGTAATAGAGACAATAGAGAAACCTCACTAATTCTCTTTAGGAAAAGCTGGGCCTTTGTTATATTCCCTAGTAAATTTTCTGTTTCGCAGTTGGCATTCCCTTTTGACAGCGATATATCCAGAGCGGTTACAAAGTAACAGCCAATGGTACGGCAGTTGTGGATTAGTAATCCTTTCAGAGTGAAACAGTTCGTACGATACTCTACGGTATAGGCCAGTATAGGCAAAGTTGTGCCGGCACAATGGACTGCGTAGGGGTAAGTATTAAAAAGAAAAATCCTTCCGTATGACTTTTTTAACAGTGCTTCCGTGAAATGGTTCTTGTATAAGGTTAGAGTCTGTGTGTATGGCGGATGACATGTTGAGGAGAAAAAGAAGAATTGAGATCCTGTGACACGTATTGAAATACCGACGCCAAGGATACATGTCGTTTGACATTATACAATCCCTTTGGAAATAGTTAAGTTGCCTGTTCTGAACTACGCGGTCGTTCTAGCCAACTGATGTATTTTACGGCATCGAAACGTCGTAGAAGATGTCATTTAACGACAATAGTATTTTGATAATGATTATACAGATAAGTTTCATGCGTGTGTGCGACAAGTGTCTTGTGCGAAACGATGTATTAAGAGTTAAAGGGCGAGGGACCCGGGTCGCAAGGTAAAGTGATAACGTGTTTTTATATGTCCGTTAAATCGATCCATGGAATATCTAGGTTCGGACTAGATGTCGTTCGGATAAAAGTAAGTGTTGGTACCATAAGAAGGTATTGGGAAATTTTTTGTTAAGCTTTAGCTCCATTTCAAGAGGCAGATAGTCACTGCTTCGATACGATGTATTTTTAAAAATTGCGCCATTAGGTAAAAGTACTACATTTTATTAAAAAATGATTACATATACCACATAACTATATTTAAGAACTTTTAGTCAGTCGTTTAATTAGTTTTCTTCAAATTTAATGACTTTTGTAACGTAATTTGCTTTCGAGTCGCTTACTATTCTAACCGGAAGTTTAATTGCGTTATTCGCTACAGTTGGATACTGTATTTAAAGTGCAATAGTCAGTTTGTACTAGAATATATTCGTAAGGCTTAGGAAGAATTTTATATAATGAGGCTGTTACGCGAAGCATTAATATAACATCTAACAATAATAATGGAAATCAAAAATGACTATTTAGTAGTTGCTCCAGTTTAAATTGTTTGTAGGTACAATAACATTCTTGAAAAATATAAAGATTTTACATAACCATCGCTGTATTGCTGTATTATAAGTAGACGAGTGTAATTTTAGATTAGTGCATTGAGTACATAACAAAATTTATTAAATTCCACTGATAAAATGCAAAAGATTATATTTTTATGTTTATCTCTATATCAACCATATCTAATTGTACAGAATTTCTAAGTTGCAAGACGTTTTAACATGAAATATATCCAAATTGTGATATTTAATGCATGTAGAAGTTGCGCAAATGGCGCGTCATTATGCAAATTTTCTAAAATGAAAAGAAACCGCAAGCTCTAACAGGATGCAAAATATTAAAACAGCACGAAAATATTCGAGTCACGAACTTATAAAAGAGAAACAAATTTGCACAACATTCTCGTTTGATCGTTTTTTTTTTTTTAAATCAACTACACAAGAAAATGACATAAATATAATGGTAATACGACCCTACCTTTTTGTGCTTTTGAGTGAACCTCTACTGATAACAGAGAAGTAATCTTCTTTCAAAGTTGTCAGAGGTGATCAAGATCAAGATGACCAAATTCACAGGTTGTCGAGGGATGCTGCTCAGCTGGTGCTTCGACGCCGTTGTGACCGAGCTTGCAAGCACGCGACCACTTTATATCCCACTCGTAAGCGCCGGGTGGGTGCTTCAAGGGTGGCGGAGCGAAGAGTGGCGGAACGAGAACCTCCAAACTTCAGAACCACCTACAACCATTGGCAACCTCGAATCTCGCACCCTACAGACCTCCGTCCCGATTCCTCATCCGCCTCTTCTTTATACGGCGCTCAAATGCCACATGTGAATTGGCCAGAGCTACGATTGAAGCAACAGGATCCGGAGGTTATGGAACGAGATTGAAAATTACTGAGCAAATTCCGTGTAGCCAGAAACCCAACGTTTTCAACATTCAATGAAATCCCCGTGAAGGATCAGTTTAAGAAATCTTCTTTTACCCTTTTTAAATAAAACCGAAAAAACGTTGAACCGACAACACAATGTGATTATATAAAGTCTATCATTCGTTCAAGGATATCATTGTACTTTTTGTTCAGTCCAAAAATAATTAACCGACTGCGGCTTTTGCACGTAGGCTTAACTTCCCCTACTATGCTTATCGTCATAACGAAATTTGTAATCAGAGTAAACAGAGCCAGATTTATTTTTCACGAGGCCATTGTAAACTCTCACGTTTTATTCGACTGCTGTAACACGTATGCATCTCTTAATATAAATACGATACAAGCTAATCGATAGGTATGCGATATCCAATACGATATACCATACTATACATATATTAGATTCTTGTGTACACTGTCTCTGTTTTACAAAAAAAAGAAGCTAAAAACATTTAACGCACTTATCACACAAAGCGCTGTTACGAATACTTTTTTATACTCAAATACCGATCAGAATTTCCTGTTTTCCCGCTGGACGTGAAATTAAGTTAAACTTTACGAGATCCCACATTTTCTTTTCTATTTGTTTCCTTCTTTTCAGTTGCCTCACAATATATACTATACATATGGGTCATTCCATACCAAATCACCAAATTTTTAAAATCATATTTTTTTATTTAGCTTAATTTTTGACATCTTTTATGTATCAGAAGACGCTTACCTTTAAACTTTCAGCCCTTAATCTTCAAAAGTTCTTAAGATATCAATTTTTGAAAATTTCAAAAACATAATGGTACGGCAAGTTTAAAAAATTCATAACTCCTGATCAATTCATTATAATCTAAAAGTTATGGGGCTCATTTTTTTCGCCTTGAAATGTAGTTTTTGAAAAAAAAAATGAAAGGATCAACTTTTTATTTTTTCAATTTTAAACTAAATATTGAGTTTTTTTTAAGAGCGACATTATTTTTTTTTTTTCTAAAAAATATATGTTACACTTCACTACAAAACAAGTTTTTTAAGCTGTTATTCAAGATGGGATTCGAATATCTTCGACTTTTAACCCACTTTTTCTTATTTTTTTTTAAAGTCCGCGTTTTAAATACGAAAAAGAGGGGTAAAAAGTCGAAGATATTCGAATCCCATCTTGAATAACAGCTTAAAAAATTAGTTTTGTAGTGACGTGTAACATATATTTTTTAGAAAAAAAAAAATAAAAAATGTCGCTCTTCAAAAAAACTCAAAATTTGAGTTTATAATTGAAAAAATAAAAAATTTGATCTTTTCAATTTTTTTTTCAAAAACTACATTTCAAGACGAAAAAATGACCCCCATAAATTTTAAATTATAATGAATTGATCAGGAGTTATGAATTTATTAAACTTGCCATACCACTATGTTTTTAAAATTTTCAAAAATTGATATGATAAGAACTTTTGAAGATTAAGGGCTAAAAGTTTAAAGGTAAGCGTCTTTTGATACATACAAGAAGAGGTCAAAAGTTAAGTTAAATAAAAAAATATGATTTTTAAAATTTGGTGATTTGGTATGGAATGACCCATATATGTATGTATATATATATACGTATAACGTCGATACACAATTTCATTTGAGTTCTTCCAATCTGTTCATTGGCTACATTTACGGCGTCGCTGGCGTTTATGAGTAGAGAAAGAAGGAAGATGTCGGCTGCGTCGCTGTCTTATTGTCATTTAGCCTGTCATTCCTTACGGGTGTGATAAGGCAGAGATTTCAAACGTTCATGGCAGTCATTTCAAAAGGAATTGCATTGATCATGTCACGCTGAAAATACCTCGTTTATTCCCTGAGGATTTTGGCAAAACAGACACACGTGCACCTGTGTGGAATCCATGGCAACCAGGACAGTTCACGTTGTACAAAGAATTATGTAATTAAGCTGAATTCCCAGCGCGTGTGACATATGTCATATAATCTATGCTCCATACTCTATGAACCCGTTAACCCTTTGAGTCATAGTGGTAAGTATACTTACCATCTTTTTATTCTCACATTTTCATAAAATATTTCCTATTTAAGAGATTCTTGTCAGGTTTTTTGCTCTTTTGAGGTTCATATACATATGATACGAGAACTTACGTGGATGATTGAAAAGTGTTTTGCATAAATTGTAAAGTTGTTATAAATAAGCAAAGTGTGAAAAAAGCTCTTTTTCCAAAAAAAAAAAAAAAACGTTTTCCACGAAATGTATCGAAATTTCCTACTGAAAATCGATATATGAGTTTTTAGGATCGCTGATTACGAATTTGAGCTCAAAATTCAGAAATTCAAAATGCAAAAAGTTATTTGATTGGGATCAAATTTGATACTCGGGAGTTTTTGCGGTCAAAACACCTGAGTATCAAATTTCATGCCAATCACGTAACTTCTTGCATTTTGGTCCACCATATTGGATCCGCTATTTTAAATTTCTGATTTTCAGGCTCAGATTCATAATCAGTGACCCCAAAAACCTCTGAGTATCAAATTTCATTCCAATTAATAAGTAACTTTTCGCGTTTTGGTCCACCATTTTGAATTTCGGAATTCTGAGCTCGGATTCGTAATCATCGACCCCAAAAACCCCTCGAGTGATAAATTTCAAGTCCATTGAACCCAAAGAAAAATGCGTGCCTCAAAGGGTTAATTGACCCTTTTTTTACCCTGACGGATAAAATATGAGTTAAAGATTTCCGACTTCTAGCTGATGCTCATAATAATATATGAATACAAGATTCCTGAATTCGCTTATCGGTCAACTTTAGATCGTTAGGTCGTGTGCCTTATGAGTGGTCAAGAGCCAGTGATATTTTCTAAATTGAATAGTGGTATGAAAATGGAACAACTTCTGAAAAACTAAAAAACGTAAATTACATAGGCACTCTGAGAGAAGTGTCCTTTCAGATAAAATTCCTTTGGAAAGGCTTGTTTACGGTATTTGGATTTCTATGGGCGATTTCAATGTTCGTCGTATCGATTGTAAATACTTGGAAAAGATTAAATGCATATACAGACTGTAGAATATCATTAATGACGTCTCCTGGGTCAATCTGGACCTGGCAATGTTACTTTGTTCCGGTCAATTAAAGTAGCCACAGACGTGTTATACGTAGTCTCCCTGTAGAACCTTCTAGATAATTATACCTTCTCCCTAAAGGGACTGGACTCCATTAGTAGAAAGCTTCTCTAAGCGGTTTGTAAGCTCTCGGAATGGATAAGGACATGTCGTACTTCTAATGAAGGGCAACGGAATACCTTGCAGGGTCATTTTCTTTTGGATAATGAAAGGCAACATCGTAGAAGTAAATTCTCGTGGTTGGTTAGCCCACTACCAGCCACCCTTTCTATATTCCTCAATAGGCGTTTCTTAAGTAACGGCTCTGACACAAAGGAAGAAATCCCACGTTATTTGAAGAAATTCCCAAAAATTGCCCGCAGGCTGTAGAAGGTATGTCGCGTGTAAGTAAGAATTGATGGAATATTCTAAAAAAAATATTGTCACATAGGGACTTGTCGAATGCTGAAAAAAGATCTTAGTACATTTTCGTAATTCAAAAAATTCTTTCTGATGAATTTCACGTGACATTTTTTATCTTGTCAACCTAAGGCGTAATACGTCTTATGGACACTAACCCTGTTTTTCCTAAAGTATGATAAACTTATGCAGAAGTGACGTTTGAAATATGAATTGCAAAACGCGATGGATGTTACAGGGGAAGGTATCCCTTGGAGAGCAGAAAATATTAGAAAAAGAAGAGGGAGAGTGTGTATCAGTGTAGTATCGGGGAAAAAAAAAAAATAGAATCGAACAATCATTCAGAAACAGGAATTCCCATTTCACCCCAATTCACTCTTTTTTCATCTTTATATTTTTTGTTATCATCAAAAAATTCACTTCCTTCCAATCCAAGCAGTCAAGCAGCGCGCGCATTAGCACAAATGTCAGCGATAGAAATGGCTGTGAGTAAGATGCCCCCTTCTGTGGAGGTGTTTACTTCGAAGCTCTTCAAGCGACTAAATCGCATCAATAGAGTCGTTTCGCGTTATATTCCCAGCGAACGACAACGTTTTCCGCTTTCTCGAAATCCGCCTTGACCCTTCTCATTCACCCCCATTCTTTTCGTTCTATCTATTCACTCGAACCTATCTCCAAGGTGACATGGAAATTGCCTGGTATCGAACCTGCCTCAAAATAATTGATTCGACTGATCACTACCCCTTTACCATTCTTCGTCTTGTCCATTTTTCAATTGCTGAGACATATTTCAAGTACCAATAGCGTAAGGATGTCGAAAGCAAAATTATCATCCACCTGTTTGGAAGCTAGAAATGATTGTATGAAGGACTTGCCGTTGGAAACGTTACCCGCGTCGTTATGCAACTTAATAAGCAATTAACGGCTTCCTTATTGCATGCGCTAATTAAGAATTTTAATAAGCTCCTTTCTCACTACCCCATCCTCTATTTAACATTTCACTACCTGCTGCTGATTTGCTGGACTTTCATGAAGTTTAACGGCGAAGGACTATAATAAGTTGGTATGGAATTAGATACAAGGGATGATCCATGTGTAGTAGTCTGGGACACCGATCCCTGTTAATGGCTGCTATCTACGTTCTTGGATGCACTTAAGTCTCAAGCATGACTTGTTAATGTACATACATATGTACATAGGTAGAAGTTAAGTGCTGCATTAGCCAAGTACTCGAATAAAAATTATTGAAAATTGCGACCGTTTGCATTTAATTAGTTTTTGCTGAGCACTGAGTATGCAGTTGACTCCTGCGCTACCATGGCGGCTTCCATAGCCATTATGTGACACCGGCTGGTCGACCTTTCTATATAGTAATATCTACTGGGCATGCATTTTCTCCTTTTAATATTCAATACAAAAATTTGCATTTACCACGGACACTCCATCCACTACGTTTACGAGTTAACGTCCGTCCCCATACGCATGCTTCCATACGTTGCAGCCGCCCTGTTATTCCGTTAGTATTTTCTGGCATCCAGAGAATTCAACCAAACTGACATTCCTGCGCTGTAATTACATTTTCTGCCGGAAATCTACTAGCCGACTCCATTTCCTGTGTAGAAATCATCAGTCTGAAACTAAAAAAGCTACTGTGAAAAAAAAAACGTATGCTTATGTCGCTGATTGTTTGAATTTACATCTTTTTATTCATTCTTATACAACAGAGACATACATAAAAATTATACTAACTCCGCTCGTGATGAGAGCATCCCTTGCAACTACCTACGTGTGTATATATATATGTGGATTTTATATGGTACATACTGGAAAGACGATACCATTGTAACTATACCCTATAAAGAGTACAACTAGCTATTCTCTGAATAGTTGACTTTCTTTTGGAACGCGAGCGAACTGTAATTCTGCTCGCCAGGAGGACATTGAAGTTCACGTACGTTTTCAGAGGAGTCCAGTTAATCTGTAAATTTATAGGCAGAATGTCCAACTCTTTCGTTACTTACTGATACTCGCTGATAGATTCTACACCGTATATTCTGTTAAACAACATGTAAAAATATAACATAGGAGTCAATGATTTTAGTCCGAACCACCAGGAGTTACCCCAACCTGACTGATACCATCGCTCGTGACGGTTTCCGTCGTTTGCTCTCCAGATGGCTCTGCCAAGGTTTTCCTCAAACAGAATTTTCCGGCTGCGTAATCATCGTTACCATCATCCGGTATTCAAAAAGGATTATTGGAAACTAATGTAATTCGCTCGGAACTTTGAAATTTTCATTTACACACAATACCGTCTATTGGCCACTAGTAACAATCAACTTACGTTCTACTCCAAGTATCCAGAGGTTTGTTTTTTGCTATAAGAAAAACAATGATTAAGTAAGAAAAGTTCTAAGAACCTTATAGCAGACCGTAAACCTTAAGCATTTCTTTGAGATTAAATTGCGATTATCCAGCAAGTTGGTTTCTATAGCTGGCTTGTTTGTTCCTTCAATGCTGGTAAAGTTTTTCTTCTTTTTACAGACACAAAGTCGCTTAATTTCTCGATTAATGACGCAGAAGCTGAACGGGGTGCTGGTTAATGACTCTGAGGTTTATATGCACCGCTGCAGTAGCACGATTTGTGCGTAGAAATGCCAGCGGGTGGTTGAGTGCTACCAGAGAAGCCTTTATCACAAACTCACTTCAATATTGTTTCCGAGTGGTAGCGACCATTATCCTGAGAAAGCAGCCACCTTCAAACCCTTTAGTTTTCCACTGATTGACTTCCAATGTTAGTATACTTGTCAGTCGCGTTCAAGCCGCGCTTCATCATTCAACATTTCTCATTCTTTTTTTTCCTTCCAGCAGGAAGAAGATCGGTACCTGTTGTTCGTTTGTAATAAATATTAGAGAATCACTGTTGTAGGGTGTTTAATGAAATGTGGAATTCATTAGAAAAAACTAAATAAAAGGAATGGAGGTAAGTAACTGAAACACAATGTAATTTTAGGGAATTTCAGATGAAACGGAATGCTTGTACTCTACCTTAAAAGGACAGAAATGAGATGCGACAAATGGAGTGTGCCTGAGTAGATTCTTCCTGGCAGCCTTCTTGACTGTGGCGAATAAGAATGGCGAATAACTAGAAATCAGGAAGGATACAGGGAATAAGAAAAATCCTACAATGTCAAATACCATTGACGCAGTGGGTAAAATATTTTGATAGGAATGACAGAATGAATATATATATAGGAATTACTGGATAAAATGAACGTATATAAAGTATATCTGGATTTATCAGGTTTAATTTTATTACAGGAGTATGCGACGCCGTGGAAACGTAGGCTGTTAAAAAAATTAATATCGGCGCCTTGCGTCGCGACGTCTCATAAGTATACCTACTGAGGTTGTATTGGAATATATACGTCCCTTAAAGACTCCAGTTGATTTTAACAGCCGCGACTAAACGGATTCTCTTGCTGAGCGGATAATGAGTTCAATTAAAGTAAAGGGTCGTGAAAATCGCAATAAACAAAATGACCAGACTTTATATGATTATTGCGCCCTGCAATGCTGCTACGTATGAATATACGTCAAGAAGCTTTTCTTTGTTGATCAAACCGCGAATCGGTTTATTATCGTCGTAACTCATCCATTATTCCATTAAAGCGCGTCATGCGATTTATTATTAATAAAGCCAACTAATAGCTCCCAGCTTAAATGCTCTGGCACGCCTTCACTGCCTAGGATAGTTAATTCCTGATCCAACAAATGAATTTATAGAATAAATTTGCTTAATTTGAGGCAGATGAATTTCTTGCATATTTAACAAATTTTATATTAATGAAAATTCGTATACTTACGTATCTCTATGTAAAATCTACCAGATTGAAGACTCCTGTGATACTAGCAATTTTATGAAACAGATGCATTTTAAACCGTCATTTCGATAATTATATTAAAGAACATTTCGCGAAAGAACAGTACGAAGCGTGGGAACGCTTTGCGCCGAGCGAAAAACAGAATGAGTCGGTATAAAATTCACGAAAATGTATAAAAGTCCTACGATCGTAAAGTCGTCGAGCCTTAGATATATTTGAACATACACAATATGAGCATATAATACAGCCAGGACGACTTTGACCTCAATTGAATGGAGTAACTTTTATTGTACCGTCGCGAGCGAGCATATCCTTTTATGATTCTTTTCATTGGATAATTATTTTCCGTCACACGATTGCGTCAAATCCCAAATGCATATATATATATATGTATATAGGTAATTCTTAGTACCTCTGTACCAACAGCCATAAATAAGACAATTGAATATAGTATAAAGGTGATCGCATAGGATGGAATGACTATGAAACCTGAAGAATACGGTTAGGAAATCAATAGCAATATAGGTTTCCAAATAGTTTATTACGGGAAGACAGTAACTAACGGGTTACGTACGCGCAATACTAAGCAGCCGTAAAATTTGTCAGTCACGTAAAACAAATGTACCACGAAACGTATATCTCGTTAATTATTGCGCGAACGTGACACCATCTTCCAGTAAAATTTTTCAAATTAAATCGATTTTTCCAGGGAACATTAAAACCAATGAAAAAAATTCAATATTTCACGGAA
Organism: Calameuta pallipes; assembly: GCA_030142375.1. Taxonomy (NCBI): domain Eukaryota; kingdom Metazoa; phylum Arthropoda; class Insecta; order Hymenoptera; family Cephidae; genus Calameuta; species Calameuta pallipes. The sequence continues at coordinate 919,019 of JARQSW010000489.1, read as the reverse complement.
CGCTGCTGGACTGAGAATAAGGAAAATTTTAGATGGAAAAGGAAGCAAGACATAATAATAATGACGCGTGCACGCAAGGCCAAATAAAATAGAGAAACAAGATCTCGAAGTATCTCGCAATGTGAACAATCACATTCTGAAACAGTTTTTAATTGTTGAAATTGGATACGAGCGCCTGAAGATTTTCGTAATTTGAATTCACGTGGGAGGAAACCGCCCTGTTGCGTTGGACCATCCCTTAATTGACGTTACCGCATTACCCCCTATCCTTTACATAACTTGGGTCAAAGGGCACAGTAGGATACAAACCAACACGATTCTCTTGGGTATACAACTGTGGTCGCAGGTTTCGAAGAGACAAGAGAATCAGCGCGCGACGTTCATCAGTTACAAAATCTTCTATTCCCTTTACGATTCGCGATAGAATCGAGTCGGGGGTTGTAAAGTTAGATTAGATAATAAAGAATCCACTTCAGGAAGTTGGCGAAAGAAGAAAAAATTTTTTAGAAGAGCCAATATAGTAAATCAATTAAAATCAATAAAAAAAGTATTGCCTTCATCTACAAGCTTATCACGGCGCTAGTAGTTAATGTAAATCTCAGAAAAATCTTTCAAGATGATTAACGAGACTACCCTTTGTTATGTAATCCAAAGCTGTACAGTTGAATTCCCAACCCAATCCAACTCTGAATTAGTAATTGTTAACCCCACTTCAAGGACAAGAGGAGTATGGAGAACCGAGACCAAAATCTTCCGAGCAACAAAGCTTGGAGAATCCGGTGTCGCGTCCGGTTTCATGAGATCCTTGGACCGTAAATTACAGGGACCAATGTCATATCGTTTTCTCGTAGAAAATGGGGAAAAGGCCGGCACCCTCGAGGACAAACTTTCAGATGGATTTCGATTTTTATTTCGTGAGGAGCACCGCATTTCCCTGAACGTAGGTGAATACTCTTGTCATACTCAACTCAATACTCAACTCTGATCATAATGATTAGCAATAGCTTCGTTATAAAACTATTCTAATATTATTTAAGGTATTCAATGTACTGGTTAAATTTCTTTTTACAAATTTACCAAATTATTCAAACTGCATATCACTTAGCTTTTCGTTACTCGTATTCATCATCCTACTCTTTGACGATGTCTCGTTAGTGGTGTAACAGGTTTTCATCCCTCGACCCCGTCGAGCTTATTCGACATCACTAATTACGACACCGCATCGCATAAACACAAACCGACGCTTTTATAGATATAGATATAGATATCTTTACTACGCGGTTGCTGACGTACTTACGCACTGAGGTACGTTCGTCCTACGGCACGAGGTATATTTCACCCTTAGAATTAAAAACTAAATGGTACACGCTTGTATCTATTATCTTTTTAGATGGGATGGTAGAACGGAGGAGAACCGGAGGAAAATTATTTATCTATTTCTCGGGATTTCTGACGCATCTATAAATAACACCCACGTGGTTTGAACTAAAGAGCGGCACTTATGCACGCGGCTATGTACAAGCTTTATGCATAATCCGTATTGATACAACATTGTTTACTGATGCATCAGCATCGTAAGGGTTGATCAACAAGTTTTTGTACGTTAGGTAAAATTAATCTTAGATTTAAGATCGTGCGGTTTAAAAAATAATGCTTGCAATTAATATAGATCGGATCTATGGATCCTTCGTGAACTCTGAAACACGTTTACAAGTGGGTAGTAAGCGCTGGAAGGTATAACACTCCTTTAATGAAACGTCCAAAGTTTTCGCGCTTGCGTGGCTCCCACCACGAGGTAGCGCAAAGTATATAGGTCCGTGTAAGACACCCCGAACCGTCACATTGCAACCCTGAAACTACCCTTGACGCTGAAGACAATTCGTGGAAACAGTGTGAAAATTACGATTGACGCATAAGCGAATACGGTAGGAGGAAGACTAATTAATAAAACAGGCTTTATTAAGATCTCTAATTAAAAACTCATCTGGAGACGTAACAAAGTCCTTATTAATAATCGCTCGGATCTGCTATTAAGTCTTATCAAAGTATACCTTGGTGCGCGCATCTCAAGGCAGTTACTAACTTCGACCATAACCATAAAATCGTCTTTAAATATTAAAATTATTATAATTCGAGTATAAGGCGTTTTTAAATAATATCCTGATAAAGGAAAGCGTTCGGATCGTGTTGTCATTGACGCCGCTCCCGCGATTCTCACACGTACGCGTCGCGACGCTTGCGCGACGCTCAGGAGAGCTTGCAGCTAGCGAAACCGCGCTCGCACGCAGCCTGCGAATTTATATCACGGGCTTCACTCGGTGTGTCATTCGCGCGTGATAAACACGGAAAATCGGCGGGCTCCTGGGACTTCATTAGGAACACCATGGGAATGTCTTTGATTATTTTGGCCATCGGGACGCTACTTGCAGTAACTGGTACCAGAGGACATGCGCTTGCGAAGAGAAGCGCAGCTGGAAACGCGCCGGGATCGTTCGACTATCCCGATTATGCAGTCAAGTACGATGAGTATCCGGTGAGTGAATAAAAAAAAAGATTCACATTGATTCTTAAAAATTAATCCCTAAGCTCCTTTATATAATATTTACCATCTTTAAATACCTGTTTTAATATGTACACTCGGCTAATACTTGTTCATCCGTATTTCACTGACTTATACCGCGTCGATCGATTTTTCAAAAAGATACAAATTCAAGATAACCCTGATAACCAGTATCCGTAGACTTTTATTAAATTATAACTTGCACCGATTCAATTTCACCAGAGCGTGGATTCTGTTGAAATGAAGTCCATTCGTATGAAGCGGTATACCGCTAGCTCTATATTATATTTGTTACTATACCTACGTACTGTGCAATTTTATTTGATCGGTCAAAATACCTGGAATAAATCGGTCAAAGAGCATCCCATCGATTGACCTCGCGAACCTCGTAAATTTCGTAGATCCGGTGTGGGACGTACGTGAATTTACAATAGGTATTACATATATCAATAAAAACTTCAAAGACTCCGCGCCGGCCGATGATAACAATGCGTTCGGTTTATTACGTCAGCAACTCTTCAGACTGGTTTACCCAACAGCGTATGCACGATCAATGGAAATTCGAAGGAACATTATGCGAACCATTTGTGAGATATTCTGCTTTATATTGCTTTGTTATACCGAAGTACGAGAATACATATTGTTACATGTAGGGGCACTCGTACACAGCTGCCTCTCATATATGAGCGTATCAACAAATTGAAAACTGTCATCGCCACCCTGGCACCTGTTAGATCATTCATGTAACGTTCATGTGCCCTTACGATTTGAACCTCTTGAGCGCCCTTTGAACCTTCCCTTAAATACCATTTCATCCCCATTAATTTCATTATACCTAAAGCTTCTTTGGATCCTACCTACCCTTATTATCTCCTTAACCTTTCATCATCTTCCTATATTATTTATATACGTTATATACGATTTTCATTGTTTTTCATACGGACAATAATGGCACCCCATTACACCCTAAATCCTATTGACAGATCCGACCCCTTTTTCAAGAGGATTATCTTGATTCATGTAAATATTTATCGATCACGCTAGACATATCCTGCGAAATTGCCATACCTAGTTCAAATGTCATTTTCCTTCTTTCTTTCCATTTTTATCATTTTTTCCCCCATTTTTACGCACACAACAAAGATATCGTGCTATCATTCTTTTTTCCCCCTTTCTCATCTAGAGTTTCTTTATTACCAAGGATGCCTTCTGCTAGTATCGCAACGCGAACTTGATATGTAATCACTCGCTCGGTAGAGGGATGACACCGATAAGATATTCGTTACAGATTACTTACTTAATGGGTATTACATATAGTATTGCTTGAAAAAGTAATATCATAATAATATACGTATCATTCGGGTTCATAATACTTGGATGGTTTACACGTCCAATTGACTAGGTAGGAGAGAAATGTTCTCCCGGTAGAAGCTGAAGTGACTTTAGGGGACGCGACATCCATTAAAGTTGTTCTCGCTTGTCTTCGTTAAACTTGAATTAATGACCGGCAGCAGCGCGTGGTAGATTAATTAAATCGATGGGCTATCGAATACGATATAGAGGAGTAGCAAGAATATAGTTATTGGTATTACACACTCAATTTACACGACAATGAATTTGTCCAGCATACGCTCGATTGGCTATCGAATACGATATAGGGAAGTAGCCAGAATATATGTATAATAGTTATTGGTATTATACACTCAATTTATACAACAATGAATTTGTACAGCATATGCTCGATGTGAAGTAAGTCGGTTACGTGGTTAGATATAAAAATCATATTAAGGCGATGTTATATTGCAATAAGATTGATATCAGGCCAGATGCCAGAGAAAAACTCAAGAGACCCAGTGCGCATTTTAAAGGAGCTTCGACATCATCCTTAACGTTATGGCACGTTCGACAAGGGGATGCAAGATATTATACGGAGGCTGAATTTGCAGGGTATGGTTATATTGCGATTGGAAGGGTGGCTTTTTACTTCTTACAAAAATAGAAATTCCCTTTGATTATTACGCGAAGAGACCGGAATTTCCTTATGGATGTTGCTCCTTACCTTACTTTTGGTAACCATCCCCCCCCCCCCCCCTCTTTATCTATTTTATTTTTGTTTCCTTTATGCATTTCACAATCGTATCTAAACCTCTCGATACCCTTTTTCATAGACTTGCTTAAGGGTTGGTCCAGGGCAAGTCGATTACTGCTACTGGACTGAATAACGACTTGTGAATAAATTGCTTTAAAGCTACGCGGGTGTCCATGATATTACGCAACGTTCAAAATTCATTTATCGAAGACCCTCACATCGCTACTGTAAATCTACTCCTATACGTATACAGAGGAATAACTTCATATATTTTTTTTGTCCGCGTTTATTAACCCTCGCTCCTGAAAAAGTCCAGCCGATTCGTTTCCATTACGGACTTAATGAGATGGTATATTCGTGCGGATAGGACCCGAACATGGATATAAGCAGTTTTGCCAACGGCGGTACAGAGATGAAAAAAAAAATAGAGCAAGAATAAAGAGTAAAGGGGAAATGAGATAAAGAATAGTGATGAGAGATTAAGCTAGGATTATGTATCAATATAAAGTAAGGTCCAAAATAAAATTTTATAAATAGGGTCATGAGTGTCCCGTAAATTGTGGTATTAAAACCAATGACTATCGTGCTTGTCGTCGTCTGGTTTGCGCTATAGTTTTCCGGTAGAGCAACATTGCCATATGGCTTAAATACACCGTCAAAATCCCGCATTGAAGTCTCTCTTTATGTGTCCCAGCTCAGAACATTCTGACCTAACCTAACTACGCTTAAACAGCCGTATATAATACAAATAAATGAAGAATACAGAGTGGGCAAACAGTTATGCAGGGTCTACAAGATTGGCATAGGATTTAATATAGATATACTATTCACTTCTTGATATCGTTAATATGTACACAGACTGTGATGGACCAATCAGATTAATTCTCTGGATACGTCAAATGGTGATCATTAAATTTTTCGAACGGCTTGACATTGCTTAAAAATCTGACGGAGCTAATATTGGCTTTCAAGGTTTAAAATTTCTTCCATTACCCTCGGAAAGCTATTTCGTGTATGCCTTCGCCATTGATTATACCGCTCACGTGTGAAACAGACGTAAGAATCGTATATTTGAAATTTCTTTCCAATGCATGAAAAAATGTCTTTGTCATCCGAATGAGGATTTTTGCTGTTTCCTGTGATGGATGCCACTCGCCTTCCTCTCTGCCCTAATCGGGAGCTTTTTATGGTTCATGGGATTTCCCATCCTGTATCTTCCACTCGATGCCCTCTATTGTCGTATTCTTTATTTCTTGCATTCCTTTTCTTTCTATTTCTTCCTTTCCTCCGTTAAACGTATCGTACTCCGTCACACCAGACTCTCGTATATCCAAGGAGATGTCCGCAGCGAAAGACATTATTTGACGCGTGACCTTTCCCTTCGGTAACGCAGCCCTTTTACCTACACCTTCTCTAGAACTTACATCGAGTTTCAATCGCTCCTGACTCTTCACCCCCTTTTTACGGGAATAATTTTTCCTGACGTTCACATATACCCTACGTTTGACTTTTACGAGCCGTGAAATGAACTAGTTTTTTTTTAAGTTAAGACGACGTTGCATGACTTATTGAAATTAAACATTTTTTTATTATCACGCATCTATTATTCTGAAATAAATTTTCAATACTGTCTCAGTAGTTTATTGGACAGCACTCTTTCTTACCGTGGTAATGGTCTGGCGTCACTCTACACGGAGATAATTTTTTATTAAAAATTACCGTAAAACTCACGGTAATCACTGGACATCATGGCATTTCATAACACAATATTACCTATATATTTAAGAACAATTCACGAAAAACATTCTAAAAAGTAAGCATGATACATCAGCTTTTACTGAAGTGTACGGTAAAATTTTTCAAACTTGAAAATATGTAGTGTAAAAGTATAGTTTTTATCTTCTTGAATTTAAAAAGTCATCTAAAACAGCCGAATTATCTCAAGCGCTACGTTTAATTTTACCGTTCAGTGCACAGTGCTTTTCATACCTTTGAAGTCAACCACAAAAAACATTGGCATTGTGAAACGCAGTAAAAATGACAAGTAACAATATTTATCGTGTGCACTGTAAAATTTATTTGTAGCCACTCAAAATATCGTATGTTATAAGCAATAAGTAATTAAATGGTAACGATGTCCCGCGGTTACTGGTTACTACGGTAAATTTTATCGTGAATTTCATAGAAAAAATTAACGAAAAATTCTCTCCGTGTAGGTATCGATGTTAGACGTATGGAGAAAAATTTAAAAAAGCTGTAACAAAAGGAAGCTGGAAACGATGATGAAATTTTGAATGAAAGCAAAAGAGAGGGTCTAAGCGAAAGAAATGTTTGCGCAATGTTACCTAACTAAATCCTCTCTTATATCTTTCCTGTCTATATACAATGTATATGATATATGACCCAGGAAGATCCTATTCCAGCGTCAAGTGTCACAAAGTTCTACGAGCCTGAAACGGAATTGAAAAAATTCAAGACACCCGTTACAAGTATTTTTTAGGAAACTTACATACCACTTGTGTGTATTTAGAGCACTGTTATATAGCATTGACACGTAATTTTTTCAGAATCCAACATTTTTCAATTCTACAAAATCGAGTTGTATTGTTATACAGTAGATGGGGACTATACCCTTGTCAGTCACAGAATCCCACTAGTGGGAGCGAACGAGACGCGGACTCGGCTGCAATTCGTGAAATGGGTAAGGTTTCATTTAAAAGAAAGTAATCAAGTACCGCGACATACTTTACTCTAACGTCCAGCAGTATACATATAATAAAGTCGTCAAGAGCCTTATCCGCCATTGAATTTGTTCATTGTAAAAGTGCCACTCTACCCCAGCAATTTTTTTCCTTTTTCACGTTTTTTTTCCTCCGATTCCTTCACACTTCATCACGCTGTATACACGATGAAAGTTCCTGTAGAAAATTCGAATCCCCAGAGCGCTCCTCGTTCACCTGCTGTGGCTGCAGGACGAAAATCTCACGTTTTTCAATAACGCATCGCAATCGTCTATACGCTTATCAGCTTATTAGCTAATACATAATGAATTTCCATCTAGATGCTTGGTCACGTGGCCAGTCATCGCTCGGCTTTAATTACTTTTAACCCGTCGTAACGACACTCATTATCCCGGGAAAGACAAAAAGAAAACACACGAGACATAACGAGACACTAACCTGAAAAAAAGTAAAGAAAACGGCATAAAATTGTTGCTCATCGAGAAAAGGTCGCAATCGGTCGTGCAGCCTGAAATTACGCAGAGATGAACAAAGGGGGTTGCTATTCGTAAATTGGCAAGCGTGACGTTAAAGTAGCCTCGTGGCTTGTAATACTTGTTTGCGTCCCTTCACCCCCACCTACATCACCTCTGACCACTGTGCCCAAAGGAAAGGACACTGTAATCCCTGCGACTACGAGTCCTCTATACGATATAGCCGTCACGCTCAGAAACCTTACCAGAGGACACCTAACGGGTAGGACTCTTTTTCTTATGTAAGGGGATCTCGAAAAGGGCGCTTCCTGCGTAGCAGTCATTTTTTACAATGGAAAAGATTACTGTGGTAATAGGAGCACTCGTGTTCATCTTCGAGCAGTGGCGGCTCGTAACTAAAATTAGTGGGGGTGCTGCTCCAGAAAATTTGTATCCTTCGTTTTAAGATTGTGGAAAATGAAACAAACATGTGTAAAAAGAAAATTTATTTAGAAACTGGGTAAAATCCTAAAAAGTACAAATAAAGAATTAAAGAAAAAAAGGGACTCGTTATATTAAATTCTATCGATAATATCAAGATGGAAATAGGGGGTGCTACGGTTCCACGGTGCCTGTACGCGAGCCGCCACTGCCTTCGAGGGAAAAATCTCTTATTACAAATTATATTCTTGTTACTTACGTTGTGTATTTTTTTTTTTCAAATTGACCTTTGACCCCTCGTTTTACCGCACAGATATACAGATATTCGTATTGACGTAACTCTGACACTTTACTAACTGATCTTCTTGTACTTAATTTGTACTCGGTTTCACTCACGTTTCGCTGGTGCCTGAAAGCTCGGAGCTTTGCGAAGTTTTACTTGAAGTTATGTGCAATGGTTGACGAGTAACCGAGGGCAACCAGGGGTGGTTGCATGAGTTACTGGTGATACTAAGGGGATGACTCGCGAAGTTTTAGTTCACGAGTAGTTAGGGAAGAGTAGCGCTTTTTTACAAGTCACGTGCCATATAAGCTGTACGCTGGACGAGGGAGAAGGAAAAAGGAGAAAAATGGGAAACGAGTGTCTCTAAGTGGTCCTATGAGTAAGACATGTTAAATTGACTAATCGAAAGTACGAGAGTATTTACTTTGCTGTTATTATTAACATGGAAAATGTACGCGGACTTGGGATAGAGTGGAATTAGTGGACGCTGAGTGCTTTTTAATGCGATAGAGCTTAATCTATATACGCTGGGAGATGCGGGTTTTAAGAATTGCTTTTGTAAACGCGTCATAAGGTGTCGTTGTACGATTAACTTACGTTAACAAAATTCGGAAAAAATCTCTGTCTTTCATCAAAGCTCTTTAACGACAGTGCTATACGAACTTTTGCTTGATAATACAATTTCGAAAAAAAAAAATAATGGCGGACTCTTGAATAAATGAATCAACCATCGTCGATTTATGTCATGATTGTATTATTGGCTGGTGCTTCGATCATGCATTTGAAAAAGAAAAAAAAAGCTCTCGTTCCAATCCCTCTATGTGCTTTAACGGCATGATGTAGTCTGCATATACATGTATACATATATGTATATAAATATATAGGAGTATATGTATACGTAAATCAAACAAATTGAAATGTATTATGAACAGGGACGTCTATTTCCGCTTTTCGCGATTAATCGTAATAGAGTGCGCTTTGCTGCGTCGGCGTCCGATACGAAATTAACGGGTCCGGAATAAGTGCCATCTGTGCGCAAATCTCGCACTTTGCGATGACGTCACTCTGGTGCAAAACCCCCACTGATGGCTTGTCGAAGAATTACATAACGTCGCAAGCTTCATTATTATTATTAAGCTATTGGCGTAACTGATAATAAATAAGGATGTCACTTTTAAATTTATACTGAATTCGACGAGTTCCAATAGCAACGTATGAGATGCTGGATACAGATAATACGGCCCAGAACCGTGCACAGGATCATCCTGTCTCTGACGTCATTAAAAGGATATCCAAGACATGACATAAACGATAGGAACAAAAAGATTGATGTTCCTGCACATCTATCTCAAATAGAGTTGAGGAAGATTTGGATCTTGTCAGACTCTTCCATTCTAAAGATCCTCAATCTCGCTGTTCCTGGGCTATTGAACTGAACAACTTGTTGCCTGTCGCCTCCCACTGCTGCAATAACACCAACACTTGTGAGCATTGACCCACCACGATGAACTCTCTCATGGTACCTACCCTATCTCCTCTCGTTGAAACTCTCTAATGCAGCTGATTCTAACTTCTCGTTTGTCGAAACAATAGAATTCTCTAACTTAATTATAGATCTAATTGGAGCCAACGTTATGTAATCAGTCCTGCCAAGCGAGTGTAAGATATTTGCAGTCTCGATGTATATTGAAAAAAGAAATGAACTAGATGACCATTGCCATGTAAATAAACTGCTGGTCAAATGGGCGAATGGTCGAAGAGGTTGCCACGAGGTCCCAATCGCCAGAAAATCTTGTTTCCTGATGACAACGCAAAATGCTGGTCTGGACTATCTAAATGTCAAGGACATAGACTGTCAAGTCGGACCAAGCGATATTGCAATTCGATTATACCTAGGTAAGGTCTAATGGAGGAGGCCGCTAGGGATTGAGGGTGATTTTGTTTCGATGGAAGATATTTAGGAGCCATCTCTATTTCCATCATCGACAAGCATCCCCTTGGCCTGACCCACAAAAGAGTAAGGACAACTACTCTTAGATGCAAAAGATCCTTTTTCTGATGTAGGGACCCCTTAGGAAGACCAAAGAGGGGAGTCCTGTGGGAAATCTAGGGAAATTCATTTACAATAGAAATATTGAAGCTGCTTGGAACTGTTTACGTACTGCAAACCAAGTTCATACTCTGTTTTCCGATAGAAAATTATAATCTACCAATATTGCATCCAGTGACCAGTAGAATTCATCATGCGTACCAAGGGAGTACCTTTTTGTATGTAGTTTCCTTGTCGATGTCACCTCAACCAGAAGTTCTTCAAGGGTACGATACATGATTGTCTGTGTAATTATACCTATATGCCTATAGGCATCTACCTACGGACTTATCTTCTTACCTGCTTGCTGGTAGACTTGGTACGAAATTACTCTCGAGATCGAGTCGATAATTAGATCGACTGGAAGTTCGAAACTCGACTAGAACGACGGTATCCGAGGAACTCTGATAATCAGCATACACCGTCGAATTCATCAAGTTAAAGTCAATACCTCGTTACGCGCCGGGTGAAATCGATGGAGATTGCATTGGTTTTGATGGCGCGAGGGATGGAGGACTGGATTCAGCGAAAGAGTCGCAGAAGGAGTGAAATTGGTTAGAGAAGGAAAGAATGAGAAGAGTTCCCTCAGGATTGACAAGATATAGGAATCACCCTTGAAAGACCTTTTTCATACGAATAGGGGTAGGTAGCAGATGTTTGTTCTCTTCCTGATAACGTGCTGAAGGTTTGTGTATATGTATACAGGTAACAGTCACCCTTAGGGATTGCCAAGAGACTGTCAAGGTTCCTTAGAAGGGTCAAGTATCAAAAAGTGTCTTCAGAGACTGCATCGCCGTAGTAGCCACAATGTATACTGGTATAATTGATTACGTCATCCTGGGGATTAATGGCGGCTATATGTCCGTAGATAGGGTGGTTAGACAATAGGGGAAAACGTCGAGGATCACGTAGCTCATAATGTACTTGAATATTTACATAGGGCTGATTTTGACGAGCAAAGTACGTACAATCCTTAATATCTGTACACCATTTATACAATGTGTATAATTTATGTAATCGCATCTGGACCCCAGAGGGTAGCCAAGTGTTCTTATACAGAAATTGTAATAATTGAGTAAAAAATATTGAGTCTGGACAATCCTAGTACCTAATCAACGGGTCAGTCATGCCCCGCGGCTAGCTTCCCCCTCGCTTAACCCCTGAACAAATTTAATATTCATTAACGTCTCATCTGCATATCCAGCCGTCGCACGTACGTTACCAGGAAACTAAATAACTTTCTATACATATTCAGGTAACAGGATAAGTATCCATATAGCTTTTTCACGCGCTGGGTGACATTTAATTATTAAGTCCACCCCAAGACCAGCCAGTCGCCGAGTTATATTCAATCAGTCAGTCAGTAAGTCAGCCAGCAAACAATCCACGCTATTTAGCTCCGCCGGAAAACTCGGCTCAATTCAATTAAATCGCATTAAAATTCCCCCCTCTTTCGTTCTCTAATTGTAAACGCTCCTTTAATTAGAAACCTGCTACTTTGAAATCCTCCCTTAATTTTTTCCGTACTGCATTCCCACTGATTCCCACGATACGGATATTCGTGGTTTGCTAGGATATTTTTATTCTTTTCATCAACAGTCTATCGTCCCCACATGACAATGACAGCGCAATCGTTTCATCTGACAGTTCACTTCAACAAATAACCAAGGGCTATCTGTAATCTCGTTGGTTTAAGAAAGGCCAGTAAGAGTACAATACGGTTTTAGGTTATAACCAACGTTCCGAGGACATTCATTATTTTTATCGGCGATTCATCAGGAATCACATCTACTGGGATCCCGTCCAGGCTCAATTGTTATTCAAGATGGCGATACTCGGAGTAAACAAATTTTTCAAGCTCTCTTGCCGCTACTGAAAAAACCTGGCCCCCGCCTCTGTTTTTACTTAATTAAAAGAAACGAGGCGAATTCTTGATTTGTTCTTTTCGTCCCTTTACGTAATTTATATTTTAATTTCTTTTTGCCCACCTCATTTAGCCGTCTCACATCTACACGAATTCCTTATAATTTTTTAATTTACAGAAAATTCGTTCACGCGAATATTCGCTTATTCGTTAATACTTGTGCTTTCACGTTTCCAAATTACAGACGATAAACACTTGATTTAAGCAACCTGTTATATTTTCTTTCTATATAATCCACATATACATATATTACAGTATCCTTGAGTAACTGCTTATAACATACGATAGCAGGTAGGTTGGTAAAGCTCTAAAGATTCTCTCGGAGAGAATTTATCGCAAATCTAGTGTCGATTTATTACTAGAAAACTTTGAACTAACCGAATCCTCCACTTTCCTGCTTCCCTATATTAAATATGAAAGACGCGGTTACCTCGTAGCAGTACAGTATATGAAATGCTCGCGTACTTCAATGAGAATATTGCATAGCTACTCGTAGCGTCTTTTCAACGGAAATAACCAAGGAGCCTTATGGTCTCAGAAAGAATCTTATAATCTTTTGCACCGCTACAGGATTTTTCGAGCTTCCATGCAGAAGTATCGTAAACATCGTCTGTTACATCTTAGATTATTACACTTTGACTCTAATAAAAAAATATATATAATTTTATTCATTATTCATTCATTATGCAGGTCGTCGTACCAAAAAGAGCAGCTTTACTCCTGGACAGACTGATGGTCGCCCTGCAAAAAGCCGTGGACGATCAAGGACTCGGAGGCGGAGAAGATGCCAGATCATTAACCAGATCAGCACCACGTCATCCGGTAGCCAGCTCCCAAATCGTACCAGCCGCTGACGAACAAACGGTACGAATTCCAATTACTGTTTAATGAAAAGACAGTTACGTTAAATAAAGATAAAGTCAATTAATTTTATAATTAGATCCAATGATTTCTGATTTTAAACCTAGTTTGCATGACAGGGGCCTCCGAGGCTCAGTGGCCACGTTGAAATGATCTATTTCAGCTATGCCATGCAACCAGGGTTAATCCAAGTGAAGCGACGCTTCACATTGATACTTTTGATATATGCGTCTCTCTCTTACCGATGTAAATCCCAATGGGTCTGTCTCTCTCGCACCCACGCTCTTTACAGGGAATTGACAAAATTTAATATCTACCAGGCCTTTGTACCCATATATTTTTTTTAAATATTTGTTTTAATTTAATACAATTTATACTTGATACATCCATTGATCGATTACAGATGGACCTTCAACGCCGTGGACAAGCCAAAGGACGCGTCTATTGGCGCTGCTACTTCAATGCCGTAACATGTTTCAAAAGGAAGTGATGAAACAGACCACGAGAATTCATTTCCCATATCGTTTCATCTACTTGATTCAATGTAATACGACGAATTTTCCAATACTTATAGGCCTCTTGGGCAGGAGGTCGAGTCGCTATTCTTAAACCCAGGCAGAATTTGAGTAACAGCCAATACCAGAAAACACCAATAGATACAGCAAGGACGCCTATATAGTAATACGATGCGTGGAATTTATCAAAGCTTATACCAAAGTTCTTTGATTTTTATATATCTCTTCCATTTACACCCTTAATCAAAATTCTTACGATTAAATTTTCTGGTTAAAGCACATATCTCTCGTTTTACAGAAACTTTGCGCTCTCCTGCCCTTATGATAACGTATACCGGACCCGTAGACTTTAAGTAAAAGAGCAAAGGTCAACCAGCGCCATATCGTACCTATACGTATCTTATTTTAAAAGAAAGCCAGAAAAGCCATAAGCGCTTGAGTTCGAGTGACGATCTTCGAGACGATGGATTAAGCTGGATACGTTCAGTGACCTCGAGAGGTCGATCTTATTTATGGCTAGTACACTTCTACAGACTGGGTCCAACTCTGACCTCGACGTGTCGAGCTCTAATTTTATGTTGAGACTGACAATGGATTTACCGATAGACCGATAAGATCCGATACGATGTGCAAAAGTGATTCGTGTTGATCTCAAACAATCCCGAATTTCTTGAGGGTTCAAAGGTTATTATTTCATACCACTCGGAAGTACCTAATTAAATATTTAAGTGTACCTAGTCCGAAAGTGAGTGGCAGGTGTACCATTTATTGCCAAGGAAGCCAAACTTTTTTTAAGTAGTGTTATTCGCTTACTGTACACCCAACCTGGTGAGTTAATTATATTAAATTGCTTATGTTCTTATATAAAATAAATGAGATAAAGGAAGTCATTGATATCGTTATACATACATATATGTATATATACCATGAACAAAATAATTTCTTGAAAATGTTTTGATTCCCTTAACCTAAAATCCATAATGCCGGCTTGTACATAATATCGTAACCCCGACGAACTTTTGTTATTTTACATTTATCAGGAAGTACACGTCGAGAAGGGAACAAATTTGTAAAACTGATACGCAAGCTCTTTAAACGGTATTTAATCGCGTTGCGATAGTTATGCTCGATAAAGTGTCTCATTAATGTCTCAAATAGCTCAAAATATCCACATGTTATGTAATCATATCTGGGAAAGGGTCCGCCGAGTCGTTGAACAACGTCGAGGTAATAAATATTCTCTGTAAATATTGGTAGCCTGTTGCCTTTGCCTTATTTAACCCTTTAGTGCTCGAACGCTACAGTTCGGCATGAAGGATCTCACAAGAAGAAATAGCCAATGGGATTTCGTCTTTTCCATCATGAAAATGAAGTGAAGCGAATAACTTCGATCGGTGGTTCTCTCCTGAATAAAATTATACAGCATGAAAGTCCTTAACAAGCAAAAAGTGTATCCATTATCAGGCAAGAGGTTCGCACATCCTTTCGTATGAAGTTGCAATATAATTTATATCGCAAAATAGCGATGGCGGTTCGGTTAGGACTCTGATACATCCTTCCTTCTGTAGTTATGCCTCAAGGATAATCTATAACATATATCGGACTTCTGTTCCATGAATTATATAATTCCAATAAGGATCCCAATATATAAATATTACTTTCAATATTCATAATTGTTTACAGCGGTTGCATGATTACCTGTTTAGAATTCGGCAGTGCTAACATTCTATTCAAATACCATTCAGAGTTCCTGAACATTGTAAATGTTTTGTGGGTCATTCACAGGATGTCTGTACGACCATAGGACACCCAAGGGTCCTCAATTCTTGTATGGGTGCTTTATGCTAATATCAAGAACATCTATCAGAACTTTATGCTTACAATTGACGAAGGTATGTTATATTCTTAGAGATACTTACTGATTTACATAAGATTTTTTTTTTCATTCCAGGAACTATACGTTCATTACGAATTATCATCTTCTATATGTATAATTATTCTGTATCTGTATAACAATGTAAATTCGAAATGAATCTGTTCGATGTCTAAAAAATTTGGAGAACATTGTGCAATTGACTAAAAAAATATTGGCTTACTTGAATAAATGCTATGCACTTATGACTGCACTGCAGCTGTTGCAGTAATCTGTTTATGTAAGTTGCATACTATACCTGGTATGTTTGATGTTCAAGGATGTTCTCTGTGATTTGATGCATTTTGCTCGTTACGGATATATTCCTAATATGGCTAGCTAGACATTAAATGAATTTCACAAGCTTGACAGCTACGACTTATCCCACTGTTCATCCGTTTGAAACCAATTTGAAAGAATCTTAATCAGATTTTTATTCGGAAAATTAGTCTTCTTCGTCTTGACGTAGGTTTGAAATTGAAGTTTGAAATCCTGCGACGGGTTCTGTGAGTGATTAAAGTCATCAATACACTGAGGAACATTATCAGGAGATAAATCTTCCTCTTTAGCTATGTCTGATAGGGAATTGAACTATTGTAGTGATTTTTGGAGATAGCAAAAGCAAATTTAAAAAACCTTCGCTTCTTATTTCAGACTCTGACAAGAAGTACAATATATGTATATTCGGTTCTGTTACCTCCTTCTTATTTCTTATTATCGTTACTATAATATGAGCCTGTATATTTCAATCTGGAATGATGAGTTTACCGGAGTTAATTTTTTACGAGACTCGACTTCTTCTTAAACTCCCTTAAGCGGGGCCCATATGGAGCTTGCAAAATATATGACGCATCTGGTCGCCCTTCTTGTGGAGATACTGATACATTCATTTGTCGGTTACGGGAAGAAAGAGAAATAGATGGATTTCTTTTAAAAGTGACTGATATATACGGTGTGACTTTTTTTGCAAACACGGAAAATACGTATCCAAGTGGCTTACAATAACGACTGGATAGAGTCCTGAAAAGAAATTCCAAATTTTTGGCATATTATATTATCACGCCTTTAAAATGTAGAGTCATGACTTCTTTTCCGATATAGTACAGTTAGCAATAGTACATAAATTTTTATCTATCGATTCAAATCCGTTATTGATTTGATTAATAACAGATACACAATTGAAAACTGTAACTGACTGAATACTAAGAATTTATTAAAATTAAATCTCAATCAATAAACCATTGACGCAACGTCACAGTGCGGGTAACAGAAATTTTGTCAGACTCATTAATGCCGCCTATTTGAACCCGTAGTTTAGGTTACGACGTACCCGCATGTCTTTGTTTTAATCGCTTGTATGATAAATTTCCTTGAGCTCTTTCATGTTTCGCCTTACTGACCCAATTCTTCAATTGACGCGTCGCCATCATGCAAATCGAGTTATCACGTTGCAGTTTCATGAGACGGTATATCATTCGTCGTTAACAGTGAACGTCAAACGTCAAACGTCAAAAGTCGATTGTTGGATATGAATGAGCGACTGGAACGTTCTCGAAGTGTGCTCGATCAGCAAAAGAACCAAATCGAAGGAATCGATAGTGTCGAATATTACAAAGGCTGCTTTCTGATTGGCTGCTCTTATCGTTCTAGTAAATGAGCAGAACGATTGTCAAGACTGCATCGGTTCTAAGTGCAGATATCTCATCAAGTGGAAAGTGCATAAAGGACGCTCGTTTTTTTTTTCCAGAGGATCCGACTGCATTTGATTTACTTTCAGAGACAAAGAAATTCTCTTCCAGGCAAAAGGCTGATTTGTAATCAGGAAGGATGGTGGATGGGCATACTGGTAGATTTTGCATTGGGAAACATCGAGGAGTGCGAATGAGAGAATTTATGAGAATGAAAAAAGAGACGTACGTTTATCGAGGAAAAAAGTGACGTTTGTTACTAGCTCTTTCTCTCTTTTCCGTTCAATTTAAACAGAATGGCCGCTCGGATTCGCAGAGGCTTCATATATTCTTTAATTTTATCCATTATCGAATGCGTCTGACATTCGGACACTGTAGTCGAATACCGATTATACTATAGTGCTAGTCTAACTTAGTTGATTATTTATTAAGTTATAGATAAATTAATTATACAATGATTGCAATACTGTTGTAGGCTCGATTATTCCGTTAGGTCTAGTTGCGGGGGACATTACTGATTATGTCATTTCCGGAAACACGAAACGGGATTTAGGTAACATTTATAATAATTGAGCTGATCTCGTTTAACCATCAGTTCACTGTTTGTACTTCTCAGGTCATTCCAGTTCGAAAGATCTGCAAGGTAGTTTTCCTTGAACATTGTTGTTCTGCGAAGATGTGATAAGGTCTCTAGAAACTTAAGAACATCCTGATATGATTGATTCATGATCCTGTTGCGGGTAGCCGAATAATCCCGGTTGAACTTCAATGAATCTTCGTGCTGGAAAGGAGTATCCTCTTTAGGTATTTGTAAAAGAACCCAGAAAAATGCGAAGGAGAATCGAAGGGACTTTTTGAGATATTGCGAAATTCAGACAAGTCGGATAGGCAGCTAGAAAGAACCACCTGATATCGTGTGTCAAAAAATGCTTAGTAATATAATGTTACAAAGTGTTAGCAATATAACATCGGGACGCCTGAAGGAAGAATACAGGAGTTCATTATAAATAAGAGACAATATTCGCGCGAAATCTAATCATAGAATTTCTCGTTACTTATATCACGTAATTGTTTTAGACCTTGGTTATATTATCAGTTTACATCTTCAATGATTTTGCGATAAAAAATTTTTTAGGAACAGAGCCAGGACATCAAAAGTGCAGCTACCACAAAATTCTGTAGGCAGTGTCGTTACTTGCCAAATAATTTCTTACATTTCTTGTCTTGCTAATTAAACGCGTGCCATTTTGATAAGAAGATACGAGAAATTCTACTTTATGTATCCTCATATTAGTTATTTTGTCTTTTATGGAATTCCGATATTTAGCAAGTTGTTTCAAATCAAGTTCGGAAGTAACGCAGTAAAATATGCGCGCGCAAATGAGTCAAATTGTTATCAGGTGTCTAGTAACACGCATGATAAATGCACAATATGGAATAATTTATACGTAAGACGAGAGGAAAATTCTCAACCTTTATTTCCGTTTCCGAAGTACGAAATGTCCCATTAAGTGGCTTTCAATTCCAATAAATGATTCGCATTATTCAAATAGCGGCACGAGTTACGGGAAAAAATATTGGAAGGTAACCCTCAAAAATTTTACCTGATTCTGATCCTGATAGGTTTCACAGAGGACGCTATTCGTTATCAGGAAGCCGACAATGGTACTGCTAATAATCAGTCTCATCTTTAGGAATGTTGGAATATCACGATTGAGGAATCGACTGACTGTTTGCAGGTTATGCGAATTGACTCCTCTTTATACTTGCCGCTTCTAGCCAATTTGTTGCGAGTATAATCCTGTCACCTGGACAGGGATTGACTCCCACTTTTCGGGCCCCTATCGTGATGACGACAATGAGGCCAAAAGTTTATGACGACAGTAACGGCGGGAAAAATCAGCAGGTACTTAAAAAGACTACTTACTGTCTGTGAAGATAGAGTGTGAAGATTATCGTGCTTTTAAATCCAATATTTAATATGGCACTAGCTTAGCAGATTCCATGGATTCTTATTATCTATTTCTGGCTGATTCTCTGCCCAGCTGATTATCTATCTAAATGTTCTCACAATTAACCTGGTTCATGTAAGCTTTGCCGATATCTCATATAAACATTCATCAATTTTTGACAGAGGCCATTATTACGCTAAGCGATGTGTCGGTCATCGGTGACCGACAGTAAACTTTCCGTTCATGCCGCGTCGGTCATCGATAACCGACGCTCGGTTTGGCAGTATAGCGAGGAGTGAACGGAGAATGGGACACAACATTACACGCGCAAATTCTGCGCTAAGTAAATCATGGAGAATTATTCCTTACAGAGCTGTGAGTCCTGCCCATGAATGAACGGTCAACAATGGCATCTTCGTTCTACCGCTTTTAAATGTTTCGGAGCCCTAAAGTGCGTTCGAGAAAGCGCCAAGAGCGCTTAGAGCAGCATCCTTGTGTTTTGATCAAATGCATTCATTAGACAATCAGCTCGGTGATTAATGTGTTAAATGACACATTAATAGGTTATTAATGTAAGACCACATTAGTATTGAGTATAAATAAATATTTATTACGAACGTTAATTTTCTATTAGCATATTCTGATATTGCCGTTCTTTTGAAACGAAATTGGTTTGAATTAATCAATCGGATAGCATCCATTTATAAGGGATCACTGACGGTAATTATTTAACTAATCGGATTCATTATTTATTGGTAATACGGAAGTTAGAACTATATTGTATTGTAGATTCAAAGATGTATATGTGTACTATATTACAAATAAATGTTACTATGTATATTGTCGCTGTCGTATCAATAGCTTTCCTTCTTGCCGGCACCTTTGACAAATTTTACGAACAAGCAGATGACGCTACATTCGCCTTATAAATCTATGGGTCTCACGGAGCTCACGAATATAATTTTGCGTAGTATTACTATACTAGGGTATTCAGCCCAAACCGCCCAAACGCACCACCCGAATATATCTATGGTTTTGCCATAGGAATCAAATGGACGCACTTCCTTCCTTCCTTTCCTTATGGCTGTAACCCCAATGGGGGACATGTGCCAGTAGCTGGTCCTAATAATCAAGGATTGGAAGCTTTTAACACTAGATGGCGATGTACATTGCGCAATCGGGCCTTTTCCACCTAAGCGTGAGCGTGAGGGACCTACAGAGTTTATACACCGAATCCGAACAGTGTTGGGCGAAATCCGTATAATTTACTCACTTAAGTTTTCATATGAAAACCCATTGGTGAGTGCCGGTGGGAGCATGGGCGCGAATCCCGAACCTTTCGGCCGTGAATCCACTACCCTAGCCACTGGGCTACGGTCGCCCAAATGGACGCATTACTTCAGATGGTGCATTTCTACCACAGAAACATAAATATAGGGATGGAGCGTAAAGGTATTGTGAGCAGAGATGAGTAGAGAGATCCGGAACGCAACGGTTTCAGGCGATACCGGCGACAGAGATGAGTAGGGAGATGCACAACGCTTCCCTTTTAGGCGATACCAAAAACATGGCGCTAAATCGTAGCGGCGAGTTTAGGAGTAGAATTTTGTGATCATCGTCTTCGTCGATAATGCGCATCCCGTGGTAGCCGAGTTGAACGTGATCACGAACGTATAGCTTGGCGGGCAGAGGACCGTCGGGAAGTTAGCGTGGGAAAATAAAAATTTATGTTTATATGCCTATATAAAGGGACCAAGCTGGGTCAACCAAACTCGTTCTCATTCTCAGTCACCTGTAATGATAAGCTCAACTTATTATACGTCATATTTTTGGGCTTTTTAAGGGCTGTCGAACGCGCCTTGTCGCAAGTAAATCGGAGCACTCTTTCTAAAATGCCACCCAGAAAACTAGTGTGGTGGGCCCAGATCTGTGCTGGACCTAGGTCCACCACACTCGTTCTCAGTCACCTGTAATGATAACCTCAACTTACTGGTGGTCATTGGTGGCCTAATTAAAACATTTGGTGGTCAGTCTTTTATAATCAAATAATCAAAATTTGACCGTGAAGTTAGCCGAAAAATATATTTTTTTTCAACGAATCAAGTTTTTCATGTGCTCAATCGATGCGTAATCGTTTGGTGGTAATGAATATCATAATTAAAACGTTTGGTGGTCGTTAGTTTTCGTACAAAATTTAAAAAAAAACAATGAGCCGTCGCGGGACGCCTGGTAGATGTGAAACATTAATTGTTGAAATAATTTTGTGATAGCGAGGTAGCCCTGGTTACCGCAGGATTACAGCGTACGCATTCCATTATCCCTATATTTCAGTGCTAGCCTGAAAATACGGCGTCTTACATTATGTCCCCTGCGAAACGCGCCATTAAATGTTTCACATAAAAAACTATGCAGTCAAGCTGGACTGGATATGGGTGTATGAACACACATTTACGGTCGATAAAACAGATATTTCTGAACAGATTGTCCTTTCGATGATTGGCAGTCTAATTATATTATAAAATTTGGTAGTCATCAATTAATGCACAAGATATGAATAATCATAGCTCCGCTGCGCGGCGAGCACCAAATGCTGTGATTGGCTGAGAAATGGATACAGGGGTATCATATCGAAACACATTTTACACACTCTCCGCTTGCGGCTCATTTTCGAACATATCTGTAATGCGTCGAAGCACGTTAAACACTTGCACGAACGGATCTATTGGCCAATAAGTGGTCTGTGCATGACTGTGCCTATTGGCAGTCTCCCTACTCATCTGTGGTAGTACACAAGAAACAAAATTCACAATAATGTTACTTCAGGGTGATCAAGGGTGATACACGTGCTTTTCGGGATTGAATCACGTGAGAATTGTAATGTGTTATTACTGATGTTAAATAGTTTATTTCTACATGAATTATACATAAACTGTTGAAAATGTCCCGATTAATCGTGAAGAATTTGCCAAAAAGTGTATGTAATAATAAATTTACGCATCGACAAATGACGTGTTTTTGATTCTGCACCATCCTACTTTGTATAATCTGATGTGTTTCCCCAGGTTACGGAAGCTAGGTTGAAAGAATTATTCAGTCAAAAAGGAATTGTTACAGATGTACAATTAAAGTATACAAATGATGGCAAATTTCGGCGTTTTTGTTTTATTGGTTTTAAGACAGAAGAACAGGCACAAGCTGCCTTAAATTACTTCGATAAGACATGCATCGATACTTCAAAAATATCAGTGGATATGTGTGCCAGCCTAGGTAATATTTAGTTTGTACTTGGCTTTCATTTATGCAACTGCATACAAGTGGTATGCATATTGAATTCAAAATTATGGACATAAATTTGTCAACCTTTGGTAGGTGATGCTTCAAAACCAAAATCTTGGAGCAAGTATGCTTCTGATAGTACAACTCACAAGCTTTCTCATGAAAAGGAAGTACCGAGCAGTGAAATACAGGAGCATGAAAAAAAGACAAAGTCCAAGAAAAAGAAAGAAGTTGGTAATGAAGTTATAGATGCTTTAGAAAAGGTATATGCATTATGAAAATTGTGTACATATAGTTAAAAATATTTATATACATTGACATGTCATAGTTAAGTACATACTTATCTAGTTTACTTAAAGCACAAGGATGATCCACTCTTTACTGAATTCTTGGAAAGCCATGCCGCAGGAGCAGCTAAGCAGGTCTGGAGCAACAATACTATAACAAGTATTAAAGATTTTGGAAATATTGAAGAGGAAATCAATGAAAATGAAAAGGATAGTAAAGATGAGGATGATAGCTCTGCGAAACAAGATAACGAAAAGAAAAGTGATGTGAAGGTTGCAGTGCAAAAAGTTTCAGATCTTGAGGTTCATATTTCTCAAATTTTTACATTCAATTTTAGTTCTTAATACATCAACGCAAATAAATACATTATATTTGTATTAATGTATAGTACATGAAATCGCTGAAAAAGGAATCTCAATCAGCTAAGGATACTGATAGCACTACTGAAGGCACTACAAATGCGCATGGTCCTCGCGAGTTTTTCACAGTAAAAGTAACAGGACTTGGATATAATCAAAAAAAGAAAGATATTAAACAATTTTTTCATTCATTAAAACCAAAATCTATACGAGTGCCGCGAAAAATCAAAGGAATCGCATTCGTCGGTTTTGAAACCGAAAAACAAATGAAACAGGCATTAAATAAACATAAAAGTTTTCTAGGTGAATAGAACATTTTTGAAACAGTATCGTACATTTATGTATACACAA
Organism: Calameuta pallipes; assembly: GCA_030142375.1. Lineage (NCBI taxonomy): Eukaryota > Metazoa > Arthropoda > Insecta > Hymenoptera > Cephidae > Calameuta > Calameuta pallipes. The sequence goes on along the minus strand of JARQSW010000489.1, from coordinate 895,238 downwards.
ATACTAATTAACACATTTACTTACAACAGCCGGAAAACGTTTATTCGTAACGAAATACGAAAAAAAGGAAAATCCACAAAACGCAACAATGCCAGAAAAGAAAATCCGTAATAATAAGTGGAAGCAGCAAGAAGAAGCCCTTGAGAAAGAAGAAAGTATAGCTGAATCAGGAAAGATGTTTATTAGGAATTTAGCATATACAACAACTGAGCAGGATATAAGAGCATTATTTGAGAAATACGGTAACATTTACTACTTTAAATCTAATCAAACTTCTATCTAATATACTTAAGTATTCGGATATCCGGTACACACAATTACTCAATGCAACATATGGATTAGGTCCCCTGTCGGAAGTGAATTTACCAATAGACAAGGTGACAAGAAAGCCAAAGGGTTTTGGTACTGTAACTTTTCTAATGCCTGAACACGCAGTAAAGGCCTATTCAGAACTGGATGGCTCAATTCTAAATGGAAGAATGCTTCATATACTCCGGGGGAAAGGAAAAGATACAAACGGGGAGGTTGCTGATCAAGGTACGTTAAGTGTTCATAAACTACGCTACTCAATAATTACAAATAAACTTTGCATGTAATCTATTACAGAGCATTTTTCCTACAAGGAAAAAAATGAATTGCAAAAGAAAGCAACAGCAGGATCGTCACACAATTGGAATACACTTTTTCTGGGACAAAATGCAGTAGCAGAGACTATAGCGACAACGTACAACACAACAAAAGAAAAGGTAGCATTAAAATATTAAAACTAGTTACGAAACGATATAATAACTGCTTTCCCGGCATTCCAGGTACTTGAAGACACTGGTAATGGTACGAGCGTGGCAGTAAGACTTGCACTAGGAGAAACGCAGTTGGTTCAAGATGCAAGAAAATTTCTGGAAGAGAATGGTGTCCGTTTGGATGCATTCAATAGGGTAAAAAAAGTCGATTCGCAAGATTCTTGGTAATTGTAATTATTGCGCGACAATTACTTTAGTTTTTTTGTATTTATCTTTCACGCAATAGCCAGCTGAGAAACGTTCTGGTACTGTGATACTTGCGAAGAATTTGCCCGCGCAGACTAATACGCGTGAGGTTCGAGAAATTTTCTCTCGACACGGTGAACTCGGACGTGTCGTAATGCCTCCTTCGGGAATAACTGCACTCATCGAGTTCCTCGAGCCATCTGAAGCGCGAAAGGCTTTCTCAAAATTAGCTTATACGAAGTTCAAACATCTACCTCTGTACCTGGAGTGGGCGCCGGATAATACTTTCACAACAGCCCCAAGCGAATCTAATAGAAATATGACACACGCAGGCAACTCTAAGTTATCGCAGGTCAAACCAGTTCACAGTGTAAAAGAAAACTCTGACGAGAGTTTTGAAAAGAAAGAACAATCTGAAGTGCACACAAATATTCGGCAAGAAGTGGAGGACGAGGATGAGGAGGAGGACCAGCCAGAACCGGATACAACATTATTCGTAAAAAATCTGAATTTCTGCACAACCGAATCATCATTGAAGGAAGTAAGTGATTTAAATGATGCTCTTTATTCTCTTCTAATATTCTGCTTTATTAATGATTCATAGTATTTCTCAAAATGCGGCAAACTGCACTACGTCACAGTCGCAACAAAGAAAGATCCTGATAATCCAGGTCAAAAGTTATCAATGGGATATGGTTTTGTGAGATATAAAACAAAAATGGACGCAGATCGTGCTCTGAAAGAACTTCAAATGACATCATTGGATGGAAAGACATTGGAACTCAAACGATCCGAAAGAACACTTCAAACGGACGTGGTGACTGCGAAGAAATCAGCCAAAATAACAGCGCAAACAGGAACGAAAATTCTTGTGCGAAACATACCGTTCCAAGCGCATGCCAATGAGGTGGAAGAGCTGTTCAAGTATGCATCGCCTATACGTTTATAACATGAGCTTTCGCATGACCAATGCCAAGTGCATCCGCCATTTTCTGGTTTAAACATGTTTTCAGAGCGTTTGGCGAGATCAAGGCAGTCCGGTTACCGAAAAAAATGGTGGGAGTAGAAAAACACAGAGGATTTGCTTTCGTAGAATATTACACAAAGAGCGATGCCAAAGTAAGACCGAAAAAGATGAATTTCTCAATGAAGTTACTGATCGAGTCATAATTTTATGATAATAAAATTCATATAATTTTTGTTAATTATAGAGAGCATTCAAGGCACTTTGCCAAAGTACCCATTTGTACGGACGCCGATTGGTATTGGAATGGGCCCAAGCGGAGGAGGGTGTGGATGAGATTAGAAAGCGAACCGCGAAACATTTTCACCAAGGTATTTAAACGTTCCTGTGTATATAGAGAGGGTCAATAATTGCTTGAAAAAAATAGGAAGTTGTTAGTAGTAATTTACGCATCTCTTAACGATACTCTGGCATGGTATTACAGAGAGACCGGACAACAGAAGTAAAAAGGCTATGTTGGATCCAGAATCTGTGGGCCTGGATGCAGAATAAAGACAATATATTACAAAGCTATTATCGTTCCGAGTTTAGAAACTCGCCTACCTACGTGATCAGGATATCTTCCCGAAAAGATGTATGTACACATAAAGAAATATCACGAGATTCGCACATTTAGGTATGCTGAAGTACACAAAGAGGAAACCTGATTAGAATGAAGATGATTCCACGAGTATTCTCCCTACCACTACTACTAAAAGTACCCATTTGACCAGAGAGGACACCGTGATATTTATTCTCTGAAATTTACATGCGAATAAAAGTTCCTCTTTCGGCGAAATCGAACGGTGTGACTCTCTAACGTCCTACACCTAGCGTGCCAATGACATTCGTTCGAATTCATCGCGTTGCGTCGGGACGCCGTTCCAACTTCCTGTCACGTTCATGACTTTTCCCGCCTGTTATTTTTTTCGAAAATCCAAACGATAATACAATGTATCTAGGGCTCACACCAATTTTATGTACGACTGACAATTGCTCAGATAAATTTAAGCTAGATTTAAGAAAGTGTCAAAAGTCACGGTACCCTTTTATTCTCAATGACACCTTTAAGGTCACCAAGGCTAAGGAACCTACAGCATTCCATCTTTAGGACAGGTGATTCCAGATCTATGTATGTATTTACATGCTCAGACGATACTTAGAACAGATCCAAGAGAGTGTCAGTGCCTGTGGTGGCGTCCATGGAGCAAATGTCTTCCTTTCACCTTCCCCGGCAGAAACTACCGCAGGACCATCACACTCAAAGGAATGGAACTGTCTGACTGGTTCGTTCTCCTTGGTGGGATTGTGGAGGTGGGCATGCCGACCCATGAAAGTAACAGTGCCATGGAATAGCTTGCACACGGACCAGGTTGCAGTTGCCACGGATTCCTCGACGTAGTGACCGACGTGTTCCAGAGCCTGCGGTCCGGTTAACACATAAGATCCGTTCCCCATCATTGACTAGAATAACAGACAATAGAACTTTGATATCGTGCGTGCATGCTTTAATGCATGAAAAGGAATAAGGGTGACTGAGTGATCGTGGTCGTGATTGCTATGTGTTCTTCTTGAATTAATTAGGAATTTTCGTAACACTCCTGATTACGCAGTGTCTCGAGAGTCATAACCAAAACAGCTCTTCAGAATGGATTGGGTAAGTTCCTGAGCGTTACAATGCTATAATTGATCATCATCCACGGGGATCGCTTAGTCGCTTGGTAAATGTATCAAAGCGTGAAGAAAGAGCTTAAAGATTTAAGAGAGAAAGTTAAGGTTTTCTTTGGCAAACAGCATATTAGCTCGAGGTCGACGAGAGATCGGAGATCGATGATCGGATAGAAAAGAAGTAGTAGGTTGATTCTTGCAAAATAATCAAACCTCATTATAATTCCCGTCCGGTTCCTGCGATCCGACAGAATCCAAATAAAGGACCCTGATAACTCAAACCTGAAATATCCTTATACCTGAAGACTATAGCATCGAGTCGCACCGTCATCGGGATGGAACGCGAAGGAAGAAATAAAAGTAAAAGGACAAGTTTGCTATTTTAAGAAAGTCACTGAAAGATAGGGTGAAAAATATAAATTCCTAACAAGAAGACAGTCGGTGGTTAACCTTTAGTCAGGTTGTCCTCGAGGGTGCGTCATCCTGATTCCATAATTGAATCGACCTTTCCACGGATAACATGATAACCCTGTACCTGGTCGATTCCCTCTAGGGCAAATAAGAAAATCATCCCGAGGTCAAAGTATACTTTCTCAGGAAACGATTCATCGATCACGATCTACGACTGTTTCACCAGCTGATCATGAGAGAACATCTAGTTGTTCTAGCATTACCGATCTTTTTATATTGAAATCATTCATTCCTATACGTCCTTGTCCTTGCTCGGGTCGCGGAACAATAATAAGAGCACATGTAGTACCATGCTGTAATAGTGATCATCTTCAAGAAGATCGTTCACCAGGACTAATTGTACGAGTAATTCGTATCGACACAGAAGTAGACGCCGATCGACAACGTCCGGCCCCGCCGGCAAATTCCTTAGAAAGTAAAAGTGACCAACGCCCGGCACACTTGTCCCCGCGCAAAACCAAACGATTTATCTTTTTATCTGAGATACCAGTTTTCACATGGCTCGATGAGCAAATCGGGATTTTACGAGGATATCCGAAAGCTTGCATCACATGTAATATATTATATAGGCCAATTAATAAATTCTCGATCATGCTCGGCTACCAAGTATAGTGAGAAGTCATATAGAAAGGCTGTCAGTCAGAGTAGCTATACAGTACCAGAACAGATTGGATTGAGTATAAAGTAAAATAAAGCGACCTGACGAGCCACGGCCTAGAGACCAATTCCACCACTCTGAGCGTCCTTGGAGTCGTAAATTTGTATAAGTCATTCATTTTAAGTTTCGTGACGCATTTACCAGAATTTCCACTACTGGTGAAAGGTTAGAAGAAGCTCATCGACACAAAAAAATAAAATGCCTACGTATCCTAAAGTCAAGATCTAGCCTACACAATACGTCAGTATTATATACTGAAATATGAGATGCTGAAAGAGCTTTATGATTCTGTGTCTCTAGAGAATTGTAAAAGGTCTTATGAGTGAGAAGGCCACGATGGATTCCAATGTTCTAACGGGATCTCGAGATGGCTTTTAGCGTCGCTAAAAGTCATCGTGTCTTCAGCAAATTCGCACGAAAATGTCACTTTCGATAGACAACCGTTAAATACGTTTTTATCAGGACTTACGACAGAGACTGATTTAATCATTCTAGAAAGAAAACACAGACTAAGAACGTAATCTGCAGACTATCTATTGAGATTAGCACGAATCCGGGTCACGGGTAGGTACTACTAAATTGAAAATCAATTCTTAACCAAGCAGATCCGCGATTCGATATTTGCATGCGAGCCAATGTAAATCGACTTTCGATGTCTTGTACTCACACCAGCCAACAGCCACTGAGTCGCTTAATGGGCTCTAGAGATTGGCGGCCAATGTCGATGCATAAAATAAATTGTCACTCGATGACCCGCAAGTGCTAATAGAACTAACAGTTTCTTGATAGCCAAGGTACTTAGCGAATGTAAACGCGAATGTCACGTTAGTCGCTATATGTTAATATATATATATATATATACACACACACACACAAGCGTATAGTATACTTAAACCGAACCAGTGTCCAAGTGGAACTCGTATGAAAGCTTGTAACGTAACATAATGCTGGAGAATAGTTAGTCATGAAAAAAAGAAGAACCTTCGTTAGTTGTACGAAGAGGAATTTACTACATAAGACTAAACTACCTTATACATAGAGGAAAAACCAATATTGCTGCCAAAAAGTTAAAAGACTCGAGAAAGTGACTTCACAGCGGACCGAGAGACGTTCCTGTGCTTTCTCCTTTATACACATTGCGTAACGAGGAGTGGCTGTGTGTCACGGTTCTGGCTAGTACATAAGTATACGGTACACACGTGCGATCACCCTAATGTAACTATCCATCGCGAGACAAGCGTCACGCTTTAAGGCCTATTATAAGTGTATCTATGCCCCGCTGCCGTCGCGACGCTGTTACGTAGTTGAGATCTTATTGATCGTGAAAGGCGCGCACCAAACGCGACATGCCCTCCTTTAATTCCATCACTACTGTAGCATTCCTCAGCCTCGTCGTTCTCCACCTCGCTCTTACGAAACCTTCTTTTTTTTTATATACTATATTCGCTTCCTACGGACGTCCGAATGCATCGCAAAAAATCGCCCCTCGCGAACACCGTGACGCTTGGGCATCGTGGGAAGCGGTTCCTTGACCTGCCAACGGCGCCACGTCGCTTTTCTCTTGGAATTATTACACAACTTGCAATTGTGTGTACAGGTGTAAGAGCGCAATAGCCTCCACGCCTCCACAGGGCACTTCCTTAGCGGGATTCTTAGGCTTTAACGTTATGCACTTCGTTTATACGTTTCATACGTGAACGTAATCACTCGCTATGCGTAACGTGACTTTAAAAGCGGCGCGCACGCGCAACACGGATTTCCGGTTGAAGGGTGTCCGCGGGTAAATTATTCTTGACTGAAACCGTTAATGGTACGAATGACTTCTTTTGATTTACAGAAGGTGCGAGCCGCCAGGCAATTTCTATGGCTCAGTATTATACTACTGGCAATTCGATATGGTAAGTACATCAGACTATTCGCAACTGAGTAAAATTAAACGGCATTTTTTAAATGGATAATTTCACGAGGATAATCGATCCTCCAACGACAGGTACTCGTCGATCGCTCTCCAGTTTAAATGGAGAGAGAGAGAGAGAGAGAGAGAGAGAGAGAGAGATATTAACAGATAGACAGAGAACAAGATTCGTCGCAGAGAATCAGCTCTCTCGATTCAAGAAAATTACAGGTCTCAGAAATGGTCCAGTAATGTGCTGAGCATTGCTCTTTTTTTTCTCTCTCTCTCTCTTTACGAGCATTCGAGAAGAGCTTTCTTTTATTGGTGCAATGACTCGTGAAAGCCTGTCAAATTTTATTCCAATAATTAGAAATCGCAATACGTCTGATGAAAAGTATCGCTAAAAGTTAGTTTGACGCCACGAACTTTTAATAGACGCACTTGTGGGCAGTTAAAATAGCGTGAAATCGTAATGCGCGAAAATGTTTATCGCCGCGGTGAAAGCCATGTCCGATTCTATATAAGAGACATAGGTCCGTGTCGTATAGCTCGTAAAAAATGGCTCGCCAATTGAATTAAATACCAGGAGGCCAATCACAATGAGCAAAAGCCGATGGTCCTCATTATACATTACATTATACGTAGATGAGCAAATCTTGAGCATATGTGCGGATGCGTATGTAGTATGTACCTAGTCATCGCAGACACCACTTATCTGTCGTGAACGCGAAAGTTTTCATACAACTCGATGGCACATTACAATTTCTCCCCGGCCTCTAGTTTCACCCGGCCATTTACATGAATATATCGTGGCACCTGCCTCCTGGCGTCGACGTCTTCTTGACTCCTGGTGTACATTTCAGGCGCTGCTGAACAACGAATCGTATGCTACTACACCAACTGGTCAGTCTATCGACCTGGGACAGCCAAATTCTCGCCGCAGAACATCAATCCTTATCTTTGCACGCACTTGATATACGCCTTTGGAGGTTTTACCAAGGATAATACTCTGAAACCATTTGACAAATATCAAGACATTGAAAAGGGTGGTTATGCTAAGTTCAACGGATTGAAAACTTACAATAAAAACTTGAAGACGATGCTCGCCATTGGTGGATGGAACGAAGGATCAAGTAGATTCTCGCCAATGGTTGCGGATCCTAAAAGGAGAAAGGAATTCGTGAAGAACGCTGTGAAATTCTTAAGACAAAATCACTTCGACGGTCTGGATCTTGACTGGGAATATCCAGCATTTCGTGATGGCGGCAAAGCACGGGATAAAGAAAATTACGCAAACTTGGTTCAAGTAGGACAGTCGTTATCGATGGAAGTCAATCGTATTTCAAGATTTTTATAACAAATTTTCGAGTCAAAATATTAATGCTTTGTAGGAATTACGCGAGGAATTCGAAAGGGAATCTTCAAAGACTGGCAGAGCTAGATTGTTACTTTCAATGGCGATACCTGCCGGTATCGAGTACATTGATAAGGGATACGATATTCCACGATTGAATGAATATTTGGATTTTTTCAATCTTTTATCGTACGACTATCACTCGGCCTTTGAACCTGCTGTCAATCATCATTCTCCTCTGTATCCTCTGGAAGAGGAAAGCGAATACAATTACGATGGCGAATTGACAATTGTAAGAGCTTACTATGGCTACTTCCTGTCATTAAATGAATAACTAAATCTGTACTTTTAATAGGATTTTACCATCAACCATTTATTTAAAAAAGGAGCAGCCTCTGATAAGATCGTTCTTGGTATTCCTACTTACGGCAGATCATATACCCTTTATAATGAAGATGCTACAGAAATCGGATCTCCTGCAGACGGCCCCGGAGAAGAAGGAGACGCAACACGAGAAAAAGGATATCTTGCCTATTACGAGGTGGCTAATAACTAAAGATTATTCTTGAATCTCGTATTCTCTTTCTAAGTAAGATTTCTCTTTCATAGATTTGCGAGAGTGTTATGAATTCTGACGATTGGGAAGTCGTGCAACCAAATCCAAACGCAATGGGTCCTTATGCTTACAAGGGTAACCAGTGGGTCGGATATGACGATGAGGAAATAGTTAGACAGAAAGCTCGTTATGTAAATGAAAAGAACCTGGGTGGTATAATGTTCTGGTCCATTGACAATGACGATTTCCGTGGCAAGTGTCATAACAGACCTTATCCTCTGATCGAGGCTGCCAAGGAGACTCTGTTATCCGGAAACAAGTAAGTCATCAAGAATGGTATCGCTAAAAGAAACAAATTAATATTGACAAACAGTTTGATACAAATGTGATGATACGTTTTAGGAAAACACAAAATGCACAGAAAGGAAAAACAACAGATGGAACGAAGAAGATACGTACTCAGGGTGTTCAAGGTAATCTGGTTGGAAGGAAGGTATCTTCTGGAGAAGGTAGACGTACCACGACTTTGGCGCCGGTTTCGAGGAATCGTCCTCTAGTTACGAAGCCAAGAAACAAACCAGGAACTCGATTGGACTCTAATGAGAAGGAAATACAATCCGTGGATCCTCTGGTTGCGAATGAAGATGAGGATGACTCCCGTTTCGCCAGCAATGCTGTAAGAAGTCTTGAGTCCGCCGATAATAAACCGAAAAAGAACAAACCCCGAGGTAAGAATCGTCGTCGACCTGAAAGTCAGGGTGGCCGTAACAGGTTGCGGGATCAAAATGCCGAAAAAGCATCAGAGGAATCTGACAGCGAAGTATCCTCAAGTAACAAGCTGACAACTCCAGAACCACCAACGACACCAGATCCGGGAAGCGGTGAGTCATTCACTAAAAAAGAATAATAACACTATTCATTTCTAAATGATGCATAGAGAGCGAAAGTTTTATTGTGTCACTGGAAATTTTACAGACTTTAAATGCGAGGACGAAGGATTCTTCTCGCACCCACGGGATTGCAAGAAATATTTTTGGTGTCTAGACAGCGGCCCAGGTGGTCTTGGTATTGTGGCACATCAATTCACGTGTCCATCAGGTCTTGTCTTCAACAAGGCAGCTGACTCCTGCGATTATCCACGTAACGTCATATGTCCTAAATCAAGAACATCCTCGGGATCGGTTGTTTCTACGACCAGGGCGCCGATCACAGCTGCCACCAGTCGCACTACATATCTTCACAGTACAACGCAACGTACAACGACATCTACATCTGATAGCGTAGAGGACGAGGAGTATTATGAAGAAGATGAAGATGAAGAGGAAGAAGAGGAATCTATGTCAACGACAACTGCTAGAGCCTTGTTATACAAAACAATCAATAGAGCCAGACCTACTACAACATCCACGACAACCCCAATTACTACAACTATCAATTCCATAAGCACTACCAAGTCGTATCAACCCTTGCCAGAACGTAGCCGTACGACACAAAGCCAGAACATAAATGAGGATGACCCTGAAGAAGACCCTAGAGTGATCAAGGAATTGATAGACCTCATCAAAAAAGCTGGTACCTATACCTTACATGTCTTCTTCTCGTACGTGCACGTATAGACAATTAAATAACAACTAATTTTTGCTGTTCCAGGAGGTATTGAGCAACTGGAGAAACAATTGCTTATACAGGAAAAGAATATAAAATCAGGAACAACATCATCTAATGGAAACGTTACTCCAGCAACTATTAGTAGAAGCTTATACGAGCGTGTATTGAATAGACAATCTACCAAAGGAGTTAATAAACTCTTTGGATCACCAAGTACTATCTCTACGTTCAGTACTACCACACCAAGTATTGCTGTCAAAGATGATGAGGAAACAGAATCAAGAAGCAGAACCAACTTCCGGAATGGTCCAGGTAGATCTCAGTTCGAGGGACTGGATGATCTTCCTGAAGTGAAGAGTCTCAGAAGAGCGAAGAAGCCGCAATACGTCACTATCGAAAGACAGAGGTGAGGCACAAAACACCAATATGAATTTGAATAAAATTTGTAATTAATATATTCGTTAGACCGTCAACCAGATCGCCTGATTCCGAGGAAGAGACTGAAATAGACGTCCAGGAAGAGGAAGACAGTGCAAATGTTGCATCCTCTGAGGAGAAAGCCATAAGCAATCCTCCGGAAGTCACTGACTTACCTCAAAGAGTAACTCCCAGTTATGTGAACATCCGTCGCACCCGACCGGCTACATCGAAGTATGAAAATTTTTTATTTCTTAACGGAAATCTAGCGTAAGAATAAATAAATGTTTTTCTTTATTTACATAGGAGCGAGAATGACGTAGAGGAAAAGGTAGAAGATGCATCCGACTTGAGACCAAACTTTAGAAGACGAAGACCCATTACTTCCAAGTAAGTTCTCTTAATATTTGCTCCTGTAATATTATGATATATAATATTGCATGTTATTCAGGACAACCGAGGATGCTGCTGACGATACAATCAGGACCAATTTCCGTAATCGACGACCCACGACGTCGAGGTACAATAACTCCGATTCATTCTTGGTTAATTGATAAGATCAAACTGCTACCGAATTTGAATAAATTTCAGAAACGAACCCGAAAACGATAATGACAACGATGATGATGTAGAAGAAGATAACGAGGATAAAAGAAAAAAGGTTGAAGAAGATCAAAATGTGCGAACTGTTGCCGTACAAGAAGAGACACCTACAACAAAGTCTAGGTCCATATCACAAAATCCAGTTAAATAACATGTTACATTGCTGACAACTAATTTCACTGTTGACAGGTACATCAGTATCAATCGTTTCAGAAGCACAACTGTGTCACCAAGTGAAAGTTCATCTTCAGAAAATGTTCCAATTTCTGAATCCACTGTCGAAATAGTAGACAAATTTACGGCCACGTCGCCGATTACCGAGGCAGTAACCGAAGAAGGAGCATCAGAGAGTTCAGTGTTCTTAACGACAACGACAACGACACCGACGACGACGACGACGACCACGACAGAGACACCTACGACTACTCTAATTAGTATTTCTTCAAGTGACGCCTCTACAGTGATAATTCAGGAACCTCCGAGAGAGAGTACTCTTCTTCCTGAGTTGTCTAGTACCACGGGAAATCCGGAGAACGAGTCTTCAGTGAAATTGGTCGAGGAATCCGCAACGGAAATCCTCCTGACGACAGTGGAAGTACCCGATACTTCTAACCAGGATGCTAGCTCCTATTCGCCATTAACAAAAGAAACCACCGCCGCAGTATCTCAACCGAGACCTTTTGGATTCCCACGACGAACACGTCCGAACGTTTCCATATCCGTGACACCAGCCACGGAAGCCACGACCCCCATAGTCCCCGTAACCCAAGTGCGACATAAGGTGAGTACTCCGACGCAAAACTTTGCACGATCGTCGAACGCATACGAGGTCAGAGGTCGAGGAAGGCCGAGATTCACGATTCTTAATAAAACGGAAAATCGCGATTCGGGCGGCCTTGACGAAAAAAATGAGCGTGTGACAGCACGACACGTTAACCACGACGAGGATCAAGGTGATAATAATGATGAGGATGAGGATGAGAATAACAATGAGAAAGTAAGTAGGTCTAGAGTAGGTGTCAGGTATAGAGGATCTAGTAGATATACGCCACCGATGACTACACCTTCCGTCGAACATATTTCATTAAATTCGATTATCAAGTCAAGATCAGGCAGACCTTCGAATACCACAGCGACTACTACACATTCGACGGTATCTGTTTTCACCACTGAGAGTTCCAGGAGACGCTTCCGGCGACCACTGCGGCCGACTTTCGAAACGATCAGCGAGACGCCAGTTGAAAGTGTTATCGAAGACAGTCCCATAGTCAGGATCATACAAAAGAGTCCCAGGAATGAATTTTCTAACGTATACAGACGAAAACAGAATAAAGACGAAGGCAAGCTTAATAATGCAGATGATAACGACAGTATTACCAACATAAAAGTTATACCAAGAGCGAAACCGTTCAATCGAGAATTATACGGTAGAACGCGTCCTACCGCATCGTCTACGAGTCAAATCGAAGAATCGGACATTAACATTCCAGACAAAGCAGCAAACGATACACTGTCAACCATTCCTGAAGAAAATCAACGTTCATCAACACCCTTTTATCTTTACTCAATCACGGATACCACTACAACGACTCCATATGAGTTGGATAACACGATCACTGACACTACTGCTACCCTTATTGACAATATCGATACTACTTTCACTTTCACAGAAAATAATATAGAATATACAACTAGTAATACAGAAGCTCAAAATGTTCCTAGTACCACCTTAGCCTATTCAAGCTTAGCGACTACAGAATCATTACCAGACGTCACTACCGTAGTTAATATTAATTTCGCTTCTACGGAATCATCAACAAGCACCGATCCTACTATAGAAACAGTACAGGAACAAACTACATACTCGAGTCTCGTGTCTAACGATAAGACAAGCACAGAATCAATTATTATCGGAAATAATGATGAGAACATTAGAACGCGCGGACCATTCAGACCATTGAGGAAAAAAATACTTCGTAGTAGACGGCCTGTTACTGCAGAGTCTTCGTCAAGTTTACCAACCACTGAAGAAGACAATAATTCCGGACGACCACTAGGCAATCGAAGGCGTAAACTTATCAGACGTCTTCGTCCCGTTTCCCAGTTATCCACTTCTACGGAAGCGAATATCAATGATGATGATAGACAATATAGATCAAGATTATTCACGAGATCTACTACTGTGAAAAGTACTAGCAGAGAAGTCTCGCCGGAAATGCAGAGCAGTGAAGGAACAAGTAAAATTGAAGAGAACATAGAATCAGTGACTGAACCAATCTTGATAGAGGAGAATATCATTCACACTAATGTACCGGAAATTACCTTAATAATTAGTACTGAATCTGCTATGGAACAAGTTTCCACCGTAGTTTCAAATTATGCTGAAGGCGATACCACAACTGTCACTTCTCCAAATATATCTGATGAGAATGTGACAAGCTCAGCTACTGATAACATCATTAGTGATAATTTTGCTACAACAGAAAATATATTAGTGACTACGATGTTGCCTGATAATGAACAAACTATTGAAAGCGGCACAGAAAGTATAGAATCATATGAAACATTAAATACAACGCCACCAAAATCGAGCACAACTTTCAGCGCTGCTACAACATTAACAACAAGTGGAAATTTCGAAAAAACTGACAGTACAGACAGAACAGAGAAGATAGATAAATTTTCAAGACGCTTTAGAACAACCACTCCGTTGACTTCCGTAACTACCGGAAGCAATGAGTCCCTTTTAGTTCGTAAAAAATTCATTCGTAGAAGACCATTACGCCCCATTGAAAATAATTCGGAAAAACCAAGTACCCGTGCCCTGCCAACATTTATAAGAGGTCAAACACTCACAAAACAATCAACTGGTCTGGATATTTTGTCAAACCGAAGAAAAAATTTATTCATACGGCGTCAGCCAATTTCTTCCACTGCGACAACACGTTTACAACTTGACAACGATGATGATGACGATATCGATTCATATGATGATGAAGATGAGGATAAAAATATTGAAGATACAAAAGATACTGAGAAACAAGTCTCGTTGGATGTTGCAATTGAAGAGGTCTCAGAGCAGAGTGACCATGACACTGCATTGTTAAAAGACGGTATAGCTACTGGCAGTAACATTGATGACTTTTGGAGACACTACACTACAGTAGCAACAACATCTAAACCAACAAGTACTCAGTTGCCACTAGAACTGAGACCGACGTTCAAAGTTCCGGAGTCTCTTCGAGAGAGATTTTTAAATCGTGGTGAAGAAAACTTTAAAACTGTGCTCGAGGATCCTTTGGAAGAAGATCTGATTGAGGAGGAGCAAGAAAACAAGGAAGACGAATTGAAGAAAGAATCCGAAAAACCGCCAATAATAACGAAGTATCGTAGACCAGAAGCGCGACCGAAATTCCGTGTACCACAATCTTTAAGGAACAACAAGAGTAGCAGCGCACAGGCTGCGACCACTGAAGCTACTGGAAAGTTTAATATTCCCTACGTACCAGATAGATCATCCACAGCAAAGAATGTGATTACAACGAACTCCCCAGGTTATAAAAAACCTATTAATTTCAACGGAAATACACCCCAAACTGATCGTGAAGAAACCACGAGCGAAGAGGAAGACAACATCGAGAACTACGGGGAAACTGAAGAGGAGCACAGTAGATTACCTACGTTCTTGCTAGCAACAAATACCACTAGAAAAGAGAATAAACCTATATATCCACTAGTTTCTAACAAGTCACGTTCTTATCCTAAGAGACCCGATGCCTCAACGGAGTCGACTGTTACAGAGACTCTAATACCAGCAAAGAAGTTCGACTACGCTGCAGATGCGGTTCATAGAAAGCAGTCTTACAAAACCAGCACAGTGAGGAACCTCGGAGACGATACTCTGGACAGTGAGAACTTCCTCGACGAGAATGAGTATTCGGCAACCACGTTGAAACCAGTGACGCGTTTGGTAACGAGCGTCACAGAATCCGGAACGACGGAGCGACAGAAGATCCTGATAAAAACAAAATATTCATCATTAACATCGACAACAAAGATACCGGTTCAGAATGTGCACGGAAAATATGAGTACTCAAAGACGCCTAGTCATCCCGCGGTTTCTGGCATTGAGAAATCATGGGACGCGACTTTGACTGAATCTGGGGAATCGTTAAACGAAATTCGCACGAGCGACTCGACCGAGAGGAGTCCGGAGAGGTCCACTTTGCCAATAGAGAGCGAATTCGCTGAACGTCGGGGAAGGTTACTAGGTATCCCGGGTACTTTTACGACAGAAAAAAGTGGCGAATCATCGACGATAGAGATAGAGTCGTTCTTTAGTAACGTCATAAGCGACTCGAAGGCGAGACCGTAATAATAGACTCAATTATATATTCTTGCCACACGCATCCTGAAGGAAGCACCGCTCGATCAGGCATCCAATATACCTAAGCTTCATATACACATCACGTAGAACATGCATCTATTATGTCATCGTCACGCGCGTCACACACGCATCACTTAGGAACGCGCGAATACATACGGAAACGGAATGAACGGGACGTCGCAGCGAACGAATTGTCTACTCCTCGAGGATGGGAACAAAAAAAAATAACAAATTCTGCGGTGATCAATTCACAAGGAAAACGAAAACTCACTTGGGATTCTCCTTCTGATTTTCAGGTGGCATTGGATTCCTTCAGGCTACCTACCCTCAAGGAACTTGTTGGTTATCGTACAGTTGATACACGTGAATACACAACATCAGCCCCCACCACGTCAATCTACCCCTATGATATAGATAAGGAGCCCGATACCACTACGACCCCAGATTTTGAGAAACCTGAACGTCCACAGGATCCAAAGGATCCACGGGAGAATCTCATTGAGAAAGGATCAAGCCATAACAGTTCAAGTCCAGATCATGAAACAACAACGAGCTTTGTCACGGAGCTGTATCCCTTGGCAACAACAACAATGACGACGACGACAACGTTAGCGCCACCAATTCTGAAGAACGATAATTCGAGAATAAGATACGTGAAACGCGTGGATGTTCCCGTTCGAATCCTGGATGAATCTGGCAATGATCCTCTCACGGAACTCATCCTAAGAATCCCTGAGGACAAACTCGACAGCGCCGTTCTCAAATCCATACTTCGAGTAGAGGTGATCAATCCTATTGACCAGAGTGAGAGAGAGAATAAATTCAGAAGAAGGAGCTCGCTGCCAAGAATACCATCAAGAACAACATCAACAGCTACAACTGTGAAGCCCGTCACTGTCAGAGGAAACAGAGTGATTCTCCCTCGCACGGAATTCGCAAAACGTGGATTTTATGTGACTAAAAGTTTACAGCGAAACACAGTCTCTCCATCAGGAACTGCTAAACCCTCATCAACGACAGAATTTGTTACAACCGAAATTCCTGCCACAACCGAAGCTACTTTAGAGATATTAACAACAGCGAATAGCGTCAGTGAATTGTCCACAGATTCCCTGAAAAACTCAGAAACAAAGACTTTCGTAACCAAGAGAATGAGCACAATGATTCCAGAGACAACAGTTGAGAATAATTATTCAACAGCGCCAAAAGAAACGTTCACCAGGATACCAGAGTCTTCGGATGGATTTACCACTCCTTTGGTCACCATTGAGTTTCCATCATCTGTGCCAACGTCAACGGATGGAACCATGAAAACGACATACAGTCATGATGCAACGACACTTATGCATACCAGGGTAACCGAGACCGTTACCGCGGGTACTAATTCCACACAAACCGTTTCTATGATCTATGACTCCGAGATGAAAACCACAGAAAATGAATTCACCATGGAAGAAAATAGAACGACCGTTCCTATATCACAAACCGAGACAAGCTTCCTTCAGACCACCGATACCAAAACGGAAAAAAATCCGACGAAATTTTATCAGACTGATCCATATACTATACCTACAGAGGGCGATACAACCTTCTTTGAAAATATTGATACCAAAACAGAAAAAAATCCAACAACAGTCAGTTTACAGACTGACCCGTATACTATACTTAATGAGGACGATAGATCATTCCTTAGGAATGTCGATGATAATGCAGAAGAAATTACAACTATAATAATTAAAGCCGATCCATATATAACTACAGCTCAGTCAGATAGAGATTTAGCAACCGAGAGAACATCTTTATTTAATAATATAGTTACGACCGATAAAATAACGACGAGAAGCAGTCCCGAATTCGCAGTGATTTTTAAAGAGGTAGAAGAAGAAGAACAGGGATCATCACCTAAAAAGCATACTACATTCACGACAGAATTATTACCTACTTTTATTAGTACAACAACAGAATCTGCGCAGTTTGATATTGACGCAACAATAGAATCCGTGCAGTCTAGTATCGATACATCAAAAGAGCATACAGAATCTAGTATTGGTACAACAAAATTTGTACAGTCTGATACTGAGACAAGATCTGTAGAGTCTATTGATGTTACGACAAAAGAAATCTTGCAGTCTAAAAATGAAATAACAAAAACATCTGTACCAACTAGTATTTATACAACAACAGAATCTGTACAGTTAAATGCTGAAGCAACAACAGGACCTGTACAGTCTAATGTTGAAATAGCAGAAGTGTATTTTTCGTCTAGTATTAACGCAACAACGGAATCAATGTATTCTAACATTGATACAACAGAATCTATACGTCATAGTATTGATACAACAACAGAATCTGTACTACCTAGTATTGATACAACGGTAAAATCTGCGCAGGCAACTACTGAAGTAGTACAAGAATTAGCTAATGCGGCTAATATAAGATCTAACGAGATAGAAGAGAATAAAAATTTTTCACGATCGGGAACGCAAAATTTCATACGACGACGCGTGATAAATCGAACAACAGGCAAGGTCGACGAACATCTTCTTCGTGTAAATCCGAACGGTACAAGGCGTCGCGTAATAATTCGTAATCGAGGTAGGATGGAAACTAGTACCAGGGCCGACGACGTGCAAAGTTCTAGCGTAGCGAGCGTCGATACGCCAGATCGGAAGTTAAAGCCAAGAAGGAGAACCGTCCTAAAGAGGATGAGGCTCAGAACAAGTGGAATAGCAGAAGGGAATGATCTACCTGAAGAGAATGCCGAAAATAATGGCGGTTCCGTGCAAGTTCAGGATTTGGAGGCACAATACAATCAGAAGAATACAGACCGTGAGGTCAGTGCCGCACGATGATAACGCTGGTCCTGCAAAAAAAAGCGAAACTTCTCGTCGAAACTTCTTCTCCTCGCATTCTATTCTCTTAACGCTACCGCCATCTTGCAAATTGACATTTGGGACAGTTTCGTGTATATAAATCTATGCATAGTATAGATATAGCATATCTAAGCGCTGGCCTCTGTGTCTTTTTCTATCTGTCTGTGCATCAAGCATCCATAATTTGCCTGCCGAAGAAAATTCTTTAGGGAATCGACTAATTCGTCTCAACGAATGGGGCACATAACTATCATTATTACTACCACTATTGCTATTACTATTATACTACTATGAACTCCGCCATAATTCTGACTAATTCAAGAGCGAACGAGAAGTCTCTTAATGCTTGCGAACGTTAATAATAATTTAACTCGGAGGAAAGGGCGCGGCTTGATTGTCGCGCGCTGAACTCCAAATTGTCTATCAGCCGTCTCTCTAATCAATTCTTCGCTGAATCGCTAGAACATAAGTATACATAAGTATATGTCGCTTGAGTTCTGTTCGATGTACACAAAACTGCATCACGAACAAATTCGTATCACGTGCCGCATAATTTTTATGGATAAGATTACCTTAGGAACAATGGATGATTACAAGTTTATTGATCCAAGATCATTGGCTGGACAGGTGAATCTTTTCAAGAATTCAGCCGGCAGAAGACCCGGAACTTTAGTACGACCATCCACGACAAGTAGAACCTTCACCAGAACTTCATCGCTTCCTGATGATGTCTCCGATGCGATAATACACCGTCGTAAATTTCGACCTGAGGACGGTGGCCTAAAGCCAACGACCAAATCAACTATTCGTAAGATACTGAATATAATTAGAAAACAATGACATTTTTACCATTCCTCAACTATAATCATTGCCCCTTTATAGGTGTAACTGACCGTTCCAAGCAGGACAAGGATGACACCCTCGCGAATGACGACCTGGAGGTCGAAAAAGATGATCAGAGTAGTCGCGCACAGGAAGTCGCCGTGACTGTAACGCAACGACCACAGCCGTCAGCTCCCACAGCCACAGGTATAAATTTTTTAATCTATTATCACTAGAAATCATTAATGAAATTCTATTCTATGTGGGTTCCTTTCTGTATGTCTACACTGAACTGTGCCTTTATCTCTGTGTCTAATCGATTTAATTTCCCTTCAGCTGGAACACAACAACAACAAAATTATTCAATTGTCATCAAACTAATTATCTCACTGTCTGTCGTTATCTGTTTATGCAATCGTCATCCGACTGTTGGCCGTTGACTCTACGTACGACCTCTACAAAACACTTTTTCTACCCGTTCTACTCTCATTCCACCCACTGCATTGCTGTCTATCTGTCTGTCTGTCTCAATGTTTTCTGTACATCCGCTGTACGTACCATTCTTTATGTTTCGTACTAACATCGCACGGCTCTCGCAACACACATTGGTCTATCATTTTGCTTCTTTGTCTTCTGCTTGATTCGTTGCTTCTTTTCTATGTAAATATTAGCCAAGCCATTTCGTGCATGGGCTCTAGACCTCTACCAGAAGGTCATACAAGCATTTTTGGGACCAATGGAGCTCATGCAACAAATGTCATCGAAAGAGATGTACGAAAAGAGTATCTCTTACAAGAGGCTTCAATCGTAAATACTTAAATAGATGGCCATAAGTAGTAAATGAGGTCCATAGAAAATAGAAATTACTTGAGAAAACAAGAGCGATAGAATAGTACTAGTCTTTTATCATTAGAGAAAAAATATTTATTATATCTATATCTTTTATAATCGCACGTACATGCAATTTGTAGCCATGCTTCCGCTTTACTTTTAAGTGTTGCTTCATAAAAACAAACAACAATTAAATAGCGTACTCATGTAGTACTCACTCAACGACACACAAGGCACTATGAGTTATGTAGAGAACTACTTGCACCACTAGGTCGTCCACTGTTCAGAACTGCCTTAAGACGCAAGATAAGCACCACCCAAGCACCTAGAACAATATCCGTCATAACAACGTCGGCACCGACGACATCGGCTCGGCCCACTGTCGTCAGACGACGTCAGAGACCGGTACCTTATGAAAAAATCGTGGAGAACTTACCCAGCAGACCGAGACAACGACCCATCATTGATTATGACTACTACGAGGATGAGGAGGAGCGTGTTATAGGGAAACCAAAACTCTCTGGGAAACTCTTCATCACGGGTAGAGGTGGTATCCGTTGTCTGGATCAGGGTAACTTCCCGCATCCGACGTCGTGCAAAAAATTCATCACATGTGCAAGAATGGTCAGCGGTCAGGTTATTGGTACTGAGTATACTTGCCCAGATAAGCTATCGTTCGATCCGGTCGGCGGAATTTGTAACTGGTCCGCCGGTCTTGGCTGTAAGGAATAATAAGAATTGCTATTGTCTTTATTTTGATACCGAGAAGGATGAAAAAAATGGCCGAGATTTTCGTGGCGATTTTTTATCAACTCTTTGTCACGCTGAAATGAATGTTTAAGTTGTATTCATTATTGAGCCTGCAA
This sequence comes from Calameuta pallipes, assembly GCA_030142375.1. Lineage (NCBI taxonomy): Eukaryota > Metazoa > Arthropoda > Insecta > Hymenoptera > Cephidae > Calameuta > Calameuta pallipes. Next base: position 874,241 of record JARQSW010000489.1, on the reverse strand, counting down.
AAGGACTTTTCTCGTCGTATTTATTGTATAAGTTTAATTTGTCACGAGGGACAATGTATATGACGAAATCAGAGAAACGGTAGCCATAATAATTAATTAATAATGAATAATTCTAAACAGAGAGCGGTGTGATATTATCGTTAAATGAAAGTATTCTCGTATTCTCGTGTAAATATATGAATGTAAATAACGTATTATACGCTTTAGTACAGTGTCGTACTAGGGACGTAATTTATAAATCATCACTTGTACGTAGTTTTGCAGGAAGTCTATTGTTTATATCGATGTCCAAGGAGAATCTCTTGAATTTTTTAGGCAATCGTAGTCGTTAAGATTCATTAAATCAATTCAAAATTCGTTTATTGGTATATAAGTTTCGATTGAATGTTCGGATTACGAAGCTATCTTACACGTAGTATTATTTGAATAAAAGTATTGTATATCCTCAATTATTTCTCATATTTACCTATTGCACAAAATAGCGTACCTTATCTAGCTTACTACTATAATGTTATTACGAGTATAAAACTGCTTTCATTGTACTTCATACTTGCACGAACCTGCGCCAGTGCGGATTTGTTATGTAGTTTCCATGCTAGCGAAAAAGAACTTAAGTATGACCCACATACGTCGGCGACTCACGGGACGTAAGAAAATGCTGATTGGCCGAGATAAGGTAGTGGTGATATAGCAAGTTTCATCAGCCAATCAGTAATAGGGAACGTAGTGACATCTGTCGAAAAATTTATACAGTTTTAATTCGAAAAACATCCGCTAGAGGGCGTGGAAAGTATCTCACGTAATTCAACAAACCGGAGTTGGCAACTATGCTTAATAACACTTTATCGGTGACAAAGGTCGATCACGATGTACTTGGCCTACGATCGCGGTTTATAAATAATATTCTTTACGATATCACGATGCTACAGTAATTCTAAAAACCACTATATAACTGTTCAAAATTAGAATAATATGTATATTGTACACTTGTTTTAAGTTATCGATTTTTCTCGGAGATCGACTATCGAGAGGTAGTCCTTTTAAAATATCGATATACTAATTGGCTAGGAAGTGCGAATAGCTGTGAATTGCTGTGAATATACTCAGATAAGGTGCGGTGAGAGTAACTAATTCGAGAATTCAGAAAATTTTAACTATTATAGCCGAGATTAATGTTGCATCACGCTATTTGTAGACGTCCGTATTTATCTTATTGAGGCATGTATCATGTCGCGTCAAGACTGCGTTACATTTGAGAGAATTTGCGAAAAGCAAGTCGTCTTTACGTACTGCTGGCAGTGACCCACCCTAACAAATTTTTATTCGCCTCGGCGAAAGCGACGACGAGTCATGGAGAACAATGCGCAGGAGAATCACGCCGGCAAGGAGGATCAGGAAGGTATAACTGGTAGCACTTGCATAGTATCACATCACTACCACCATCACCATGACAAACCATCATCAACTATCACCTTTGACCACTGTCGTTTATTAAGATCTTGAAGCTGCGAGGACAAAGGCTGACAAACTGGCATTGGAAAATACTCACATCAGAGAGGAATTTAACGTTCAGAGAGCAAAAATGAAGGAACTTTTCCTACAGAAGGAAGGTGAGTATATGGCTTCCCTGGATCCTGGTTCTCCTTTGGACATCCTGTTATCTGCATTGTAGAAGAATTGAAAAGGAGACTCGAGGAAAATATGTGCCTGAAGGATGTAAATGTTCGTCTACAAAGGGAATTAGATGAATCTAAGAGTGAGCTGTTGTGTGCGATTGAAGTAAAGAATAGCATACTCTTGGAGAAGCATAAGGCTGATGAGGAAATTGAAACCCTGCAGCAGTTTGTTCGTGAAACTGTAGAAATGTCGGATTCTGCAAAAAAGAAATATGATGGTGAACTGCGCAATTTGCAAATGGTTGTCCATAGACTTCAAGAAGAAAATGTTGCCCTAAGATCCCAAATGCCCCGTGATCCACCTACAGAAGGATCACAAATTTCATTATCCACAGTAACTAAGTCATTGGCAAGGAAAGTAGCATCCCAGTTAGGGGCAGATGCTCTTTCTTTAGGACCTGATAATTTAGAAGAAAGCATGCGGAAGGTAAACAAATATGTACGTAATATTTTTGTTTGCACATACAGAATCTGAGGTAGCAGCAGAAGACTGGATTTCTGTTTGAGTCTTATTCCTCTTATTTTCCTTCATAAACTATTACTATTAGTATTGTGTTCTTCAACCTGCTGTAGTTTCTGTTTTACAGGCACACGAAGAAGCGGAAGTACTGCGCTCTTTAGTGGTGCCACTCGAAGATGAGATCAAGGTCCTCAAAGATAAATTAAGAGATACAGACGACGAATTACAAAAGTACAAAGAAATGCAACTGCCCAAGAGACAACAAGATTCTGGATCCTTGGAAGCTTCATGTGATATGTGCGCAAATTATGAAGCACAGCTAGTTAGAGTCCAAGCAATTGCTAAGGACTTAGAAAAAAAATTATCCTCTTCCGAACGTATGCTACAAGCCCAAAGAGAGGATATCTCCAAGGAAGTAGAGTTTCGAAAGGAAATGGAAGAGAAATGGAATGAAAAGAAAGAGGAACATAAAAACAAAGTTGCTGAACTCACCAGTGCCCTGCAATCTTCCCAGCAGGTCTTGTCCGAACTGAAACAAACGTTTGATCGTATAAGGCACAATGTGACAGAAAAACTATCTAAATTAGAACGCGAAAGGGAGGATGTTCAGCGACGTTTAAATGCGTAAGGAAATACTTTCTATTGTAATCAATAGCTGATTAACTCAAGTCTTCGTTTTACGATACGGACAAGTATTCAAAATGAAAACTTTATTACCCGAGTTTTTATTGAAAATATAGTTGGATTGTTACAGGCTAGAAAAAGAAAATGAGAGCCTCATGGGAAAACATAGCAAGCATTCCCAGCTACTGCAGAGTGAGGTGATTAATATGCCAAATAATGTAGAGGAATTGCACGAACGTGTTCTTAGGATGCACGAAGATCTAATTATGGCTCGGGTCGCACAAGAAGAGGCTGAGGATAAAGGAAAGATATTAGAAATCGACGTGAGTCTACTTAGAGAGCAAATACAGCAGGATCATCAAACTATGACAGAAAAAGAATCCATGTTTTTAGACAAGATTAAAAACCTCGAGTAAGTAATTCTTTTATCAATTGTTAGCAGTAGGATTAAAAACTTGTGCATAGTTATAACCGTCCTTAAAATACTGTCTTACGTTACTCTTAATTTTGCCAACAACAACAGGGCTCAGTTGACTAAATACGAACGAGAACATCAAGTCTTTATTGAAATGAAAGTAAAACTAGAAGTATTAGAGAAACAGCTGGAAGATATTACGAAGGAAAAAAAAGAAGCAGAATCAAACACTGCTCAGTTACGTCAAAGGATAGCTTGTCTTCAATCGGACTTAGATACAAGTGAACATGTACAAAAAGACTTTGTCCTATTATCTCAGTCGCTTCAGGTATACAATTGGCACTTGCTCAATTATTCTACATTAAAAACGGTATAAATTTTAATTATTTCTGATCCACAGGTTCAGTTGGAAAAGATAAGAGAATCTGGAGGCGAAGTCAGGTGGCAACATGAAGAAGATGTTGACGAATGTTCTGGTTGTCGTGTTACCTTCACAGGTAGCAAGAAAAAGGTTGTACAAATTTGTATTGTAATACATTATGATGTTTCTTAATCTAACACTGATATTATTACTATGTGTACAGACGCATTGTCGTCATTGTGGCCATATATTTTGCCAATCGTGTCTGACAAGAGTTGTAAACAGTGGACCGAATCAGAGGCCCTCCCGTGTCTGTGACGTTTGCCACACTTTGTTAGTGCCAGATACGCCTCCCTATTTTAGCCGAGAACCGCCACACACACAAGACTAAAAACTATCTTAGGAAAAGCTGAGCAAAAGGAATTCTTCGACCCGAAGTGCAATATTAAATTGGTATGAGAGATTTTTATTATTACGTAATAATTAAACGGTCAAAAGAAAGTCTCATTCTCAATGTCGATACTTGTCTTTCTTTCAGGACATCAATAGGCAAAAACGCTAGAGAAAATCCACGGCTAGACGAGAAACAAATTCCTATTCCCCGACAATTGGGTGAGAGACGACGATTATCGTGTAAATACAAATCGTGTATTACTTAAAGTTTACTGTAATTTAAAAATATAAAGTTCTTCAATGTATCAATTTGAGTTGAACGCTGAATTTCTCGTTATACACAAACATAGAGCATAATCAAAGGTTTGACGTTTTTGTTGAAACAAATGAAAATAATAATTTTTTTAATTATCTCACCTCTGATATGATCACTTTGTGTTGTCGATGCAATGACACTTAATTGCCGATGATACCGGACAAATTTTTCAGTTCGTATAGTAAACTTTGATTCAATATTGGAGATGTCACGCTGTTTAATGCAATTTTGAAAAACTGTTGAGAGCACAAACTTCAAAGTCGACCTGTGGTCATAAGAGTCAGATCAGAAAGACAGATTGTGATCATTCACATCTATATTAGCACTCTCCGGAAACAAGACCTCTCTTTCGTATGTAGAATCTCGAAGAGGCTATTAAACCGCAAGTGGGTTTTTACTAATGAGTACAAAAAATATATATCATAAATCCTAATTATCTTCTTACGGAAGAATAAAATAAAGGGATACTTTACCTCTGATTTTGGTCCACTCAGCTACCGAAGCCAGAGCTTCAAGTGTAATTGAGATACATATTTTCATAATCGTTGTAACGGTATTCAATGGAACATCATATTCATTATTCCGTAATAAGGTATCGGATAGAATAATTTCACACCCCCCAATAAATGCTTCACGATGATCTGATAATTCCTTATCACTGCAGGAAATAGTTTTAAATTCCTAAGGGAAATGAGCTTCTATATGCGTATACCATGAATGTGTATACAGGATGTTTGAAAAGTAACGGACGCGGACAGCACGGATAAATTCTATGCGAGAAATCGAAAATACTTGTTTTAGTATAATACAATTTTCAAGTCAAAGTCTCAAGATACTCAGTAACAAGCGGCTTTGGATAAATACCATGCTTACGTATTTACCCATTCAGTGGGGCTTATTCATGGTCCAGCAACACGAACACGGTAGTATACGTATAACAAGAATAGCAGCACCTGGATGCCATACATATGTATACTATGAATGCTTTACAGTTGAAGCTTGCTACAGTCAAAAAAGATATACTAAAATCATAGAATTCCCACTTTCACTTTTTTACATATAACTTTTTACCAAAGTTCTGAGTTCTGTTAGATTGGGTTACGCCATCCTGGAGCATCGAAGAAATGGCCATTCTCTGTGATTTACTTTCTGCTTAATAACCAAAACAAAACGCAGTTAATCTTTTAAGAGTTGTATTGTAATGTATAAATTAAAAAACGGGTTCTCTTGTTGCGTTATTATAGACGATCCAGTGTGATTCGGGAATAACAAGGTAACAGGACAATGGAGAATATCTTGTTCGTCTTTCTCCTTAATAAGAAAACAAAGCTGTTCAGGACTGCACCTTAGGGTTTATACGTAATTGACCGATTAATCGGGAAGATTATTAAAGCTTATAAAATAAATAATGACCCAACGCATACGAACGTTTTCCAAACGCATTTATGGCTATAGTTATATACAAAGTAAAATATCTCGATAACATGAAGCAGTAAATCGGTGAAACTGTCGGGACGTGATTACGCTTTCTTTCTTCTTTCTTGCCTCTCTTTACTTTTATCTTCCTTTTATCATTTTGTTATGAACGAATTGGTATCTTCTACTTGACGATGATGTTTCGGTTTGGGTTGAAAATTTGCGCGAAGACAACATTCGTCTTGTGATGTGTATACATTACATGGAGAAAAACGTTTCAATCACATCGTCAATTGGCTGTGGGCGCCTCATTAAATCGATTGGCGGGTCTTCCGACTGTACATGCTTAAATCTTAACTCCTTCCAATGAGTTAGGGTATCCGTGTATTCCAGAACCTTGTCGTATTCGTCCAATTTCGTATAAACATGCAATAGTCCTCTGTAATCGTACTCGAGTCCACTGTAGCTCTTGCCAAATAATTTTAGACCTGTCACAAACGTACATTGTCAGAATATAAAAAATATAAATTGGCGGCAGATTATTGGCAGGTACTTACTGATCGCAATACTGCGGTAATACAATTTCTCAGCATCCCTGTAGCGATTCATATGAAAATTATATAGAGAAGCCAAATGTCCTATACTCAATCCAACCTCATAATCCTGAGGTCCTAATAGTTCTTCCTTGATACTAATTGCTTTTAAGTGCATAGCTTCCGCTTCCTGCAACAAATATATAGTATAGCTATTTACTTATTATAGTTCACATCAAATAAGTTGCACTTATGAGATTCTTTGTCTATACCTGAAACTTTCTCATGCTCTGGTACAATCTTCCTAAATTCCCATAGTGCTTCGCAGTTTGTACGTTTCTTTCGCCGAATGCTGTTTTTGCCAAATGAAGGGCAGACAAATGAAGACATTCAGATTTGTGAAGTAAATCCTGCTCAGAGACTGGCGCTGGTGCGCTGTCCAATGCAATTTCTTCCAAAATCAAAGCCTTTACTCTTTTTGCGCTAGCCAGCATTAAATGTTCCTCAAGCAATAGTTTCTCCATAATATCAATTGCTTTGTCGGCATGATCACTGTAACGAACAATATTTTTTAATGCAAATAAAAATAGCCAAACAAGTACAGCGCATGCGCATTGAGATACGAACCTTGCCTGTTGGAATTTACCGGAACTGTATTCATGTACGTAAAGAGCATAAGCAAGATCCTCGTGTGCTATGGCGACGTGAAGATTAGTTTTACCAAATATCGCCTTTCTAATACCTAATGCAGCCTAAAATAAAATATATGCTAATTGAGACTTTGTATCTTGGTTTATATTATGGAGCGTGTTGCTTCAACGTACCCTATAGACGGTTACGCTATTGATAATGCTATCGTAATTCAACAAGTAAAATCCATAATCTATAAGAACGTCGCTGTACTTTGGATGATCGGTACCGAAGACTTCTCTTGCGAGATACACAGCCTGTCTGATCAGTAGTCCAGCCTTCTGAAATTCGCGTTTCACTACACATGATTTTGCAGCTTGCCGTAGAACGTCAATTGTTATTCTCGCAGGAAGCATTGGTCCCAGTTGTTTCAAAGCCTCGACACTCCATCTGTAAAAGAACAAAGGAGTCAATGTCTAGCAGCAATCGAGGGTGAATAACACTGAGGACAGAAACCATCTGAATGGAGTAATTACCTGTACGCCAAATGGTACTCGCTTCGTGTGAAGAAGAGTACACTGAACTCTGTATACAGGGCAGCATGATTGGCGCCTTCATAACGTGCAGTCTCTAATTTATCGACCATGGTCAGTGCTAACGCGTGTGTCTTTTCAGCTCCTCGAAACGCACAGTATGCCGCTTGTGCGTGTAATAATCTAAATGATTTTCAAACGTTTTTGTTTGAGTTTATTCCTAAATATTTACGAAAACGCAACAGGATAGAACGATGGTAGACATGCTCACTTGTGACAACAATCCAAAGTTCTGCACCAATTCTGTGGTCTTTGACTGGCTGATAGACACAGTTCCTTGCATGCGAGTAAAACTTTCTCACTGTCCGAGTACCAGCCGGCATCACTTAAGAATCCACCTAACCTCAGACCTAGATTTATTAGATTTTCTTTCGCTGCAGTACTTTCTCCTATACCAAAACGACAGACATCGTAGCTGAGTGCCAGCTCCTTTCCAACTCTTGTACCATGATCCATAAGAGCCTTATTAATAGTGATCAGAAGCATTAATAAAGGTAATAAGTTACTGAGACATTTAATGACTAAAAATAATTTACCTGGAAGATCTGTAGTAGATGTATACGGCGATTTGTAACTTTGAGCATCCTTGAGAAAGTTTGCAGGTCGCTTAATTCCATACCCAGCAAACATAACTTTTTGTCTTTATACAACTAAAAGAATAAAGTCATGTACATTAAATATCTAGTTCTGCTATATTAATGGGTTAAAAGAAATACTTATTTTCTCATAAGGAACATATTATCTGTATGGTGGTACAATGCACTTTGTCCTGTGATTCTGCGAGTCACTGATAAAGTTCTGATATAAATATATATATTGGCAATTTTGCTCCAGAATGCAGCAAACTCGAGATAAATATATACTACCAACAGGTTCTGTCAAACCAAACCAGTAACTCAAAGATGCTAAGCTGTCTGATGTGCAACTTATAGTCTAATTAAATTCAAATTGAAATCAATTCTTACTCAATTAATATATAAACATCTTTATGTTATGAGGATACTAATCTTGACACAGGTAACATCTAAGAAACATGTTTTATGCTAATACAAAATATAAGCAGAGAACCATGAGGGCCAGATGTCACAAACAGTTCCAAATTGCAAATACCAATATTTTAGATGGCCAATTTACATATCACACAATCATAAAAAGAAAACGGAAAGAGACAGATATACAAATATCTCAAGTAACATCAGGTTAATCTTATACAGTTTTATAGATTGGAGTCGTCATTGACAATCAGGTGGGAGATTGCGAGAAATAATAATAATAATCGCATTCGCTCTCATACTAATGTCGTCACGAACAATGCAGTGTTCGCCTTCTGGCGAAATTTTCAAAACCAATGTGTTATTTTCTATTATGGACGGGGAAAAAAGAACATTGAAAATGTTCCACTAATTCTACAATACAAGGATTCTTTCTATCATTTACTCTCTCTTTCTTTCTCTCTCCACACTTTACCATGCAAAGACATACTGAGACGTCTATCGTACGGAAAGCAGCGTGTGCTGAAGGATAATTTGACGTTTACCTGATAGTAGAGATCAAAAAATACGTTCTCCGGAAGATAGACGCTATGTTTCTTGAATAAAAGGAACTTGTCGGCAACAGCAGATATGCTTAACTCGTAGAGACTCTTGGTGGAAAACACCCGTGATTCGCGTCCTTCGGCCATTTTCCTAGGGCCTTCGACGACTTCACTACGGACTACCACATACACTCCTACAACCGCTGTCTCTTTCTCACGTCTTCCACAGGAATATGCGCTCTTTCGGCACCGCAAACTACACCGTAGTCGATCCCCACCACCAGAAAATCCCAAAAGACCACTTGCGGATAGACGATCCCAGTGGATAAAGATGGCAAACATTGCGGTCAACTTTAACATTGTTAGAATACTATCTACTTGTAGTTATGTATACATTCCTTTCGTTTTCAATTTGTTTCATAATTATTTATGAGTATGTTGTTGCATTGGTTAACGAAGCTTTTGAAATTTGCGATTTTTGGAATAACATGACTTCACTAATGTACAACTGCCATATCGATGGAGTATCATTACTGTGAACGATGCTTTATTCTTGTCTATAGAAATATTTTCCGTGGTCTTACTTTATACTGATTAAATGAACCAATGGTTTGTTGTATAAATAACGATAAGATTCTTTAGTGTTTTTAAGCAAATATACGGAATCATATTCTCTGACTCTTTTAAATCTGAATGATTTAGGATCGAAGGGCAGTTCATGATCCGTTAAATCAACTGAATGCGGTGTGTAATTTCTCAATGATCATTCGAGACTTGTGTTCCATTATTATGATTATTGTTATGTCGAAATTGTTGATAAATCAACGACAATATAAATGTATGATAATTATTGTTCTAAATAAAACCTTACGAATAAAATAGATTAGACATCTGAAAAAAAGGCAATGAAATTATGTAATAGATTATACCTTCTATAGGAACGGAAATCATTTTTTCAATTTTTATATTTCACGTCTATAATTAATTTGCAATCATACATAGTCATTTAGTAAAAGGAGTCAGTTTTAAATGGCCAAATTATTTATAAATACATATAATCACTCATTAATTATTTATATATATCCATCGATCTTGTCATTACACGTAACAATACGATTATTTCAATTTACCGCCTGATTACCACTACTTCACTGCATGTCGTGTGTATCCGTTTGCCTCTATACAGGCGCATCACTTATTCTTATATCCTTAGCTATTTCAAATATTTAACTGTATGAGCTATATGGAGACAGGACGAAAACAAAGGATATACTCGATATTTCCTACCAAACTTGAAAATGATTGGCGTACGTAGAAAAACAGAAACAAATGCCGAAATTATTGCAATCGTTTCAAAAGAGGGCAATGAATGGCGCCAGCGTTGGGCCATGCCTCTCCTGGCCCCATGTCATACTTTTATTTTTAAATAGTATAGCCGAAACGTCTAAGGTAATTTCAATTTATCGGTGACATTTCCTTTGAATCTTAGTCCAAGAAAATATAAGGAAGTGACAAATGCAATCGTTCTACTGAACGAAATGTCACTTTGACGAGTTTATCAAAAAAATTCAATGATTGTAAAACAAAGAATTTTCAACCACAGGAATTTTACGGTGTAACACCGTGGGCAGGATGGATGGCTCGAGTCAGGAGCAACAAGCACCAGAGGAAGAGCTGTCATGTTCCTTATACGTATCGAGAGCAGCAGGAAGCCAGATACAGGCACAACCTGACGGAGCACAAGGTGGTGAGCTTCTACGATCTACACTTGAGGATGCCATCCGTGCTACTGAACCTTTTGGAGCCTGGCAAGTTTCCGAAACGTCTTGTGGTTTAATAGCAGCTTTTGCTCGTGACGCTGATGCTGACAAACTCCTGCAGCATGGTGATCTTGCCAGAATCTTCGAAGGACCCGTTCAAGTACATATGCGCTCCAGCAAATCGAATCTCCTCATTCTCTCTAGTATTGCTTTATTAATTAAATCTCTCACTGTACAGGTAGCTCGATTTTCTGCAAGAGATTCTCGTTACAGACAGGCTGTGCTCCTGAGAGAAGTACCCTGGGCCATACCGCTGCAGGATTTGAGTTCTGCCCTGGCGAAGCAGGGTATCGCTACAGGAAGTGTTGAACGTTCAAGACAATACGTTCGCGTAGAGGTAACACAATACAATTTGATTAAAAAAAAAATTAAGAAGTAAATCCTATTAACACCTCTTTTAATATTCAGGTTCTTGATGCTGGTCATTACGAGCTTCTGCTGCGTCAGGGTCTGGATTTCTTTGGCGCGGCACGTTTCAGCGCGATACCAGAACGTTGGTGGCGTAACGGTGCAGGCGGTGCGACCTCACTAGGGCAGCCTGCAACGGGAAATTGCAATCTGCCAGAGACGTCGAACGTCCAACAGGGTGATGGAGTACTGCAGTGCTACAGGTGTCAAGGTTTCTGGCACGTGGCTGCAAATTGTCGACACCTACCACGATGCGTCCGCTGTGGAGAGACTCATAGTGTCGAATTCTGTCCCAGGCCACGCAACAATCCTATCTGTTGTCACTGCTCGGGCCCTCATCATGCTGGTGAGCATTGAGATTATTTATTAGAATAATCTTCTATCATTTGTCCTACTGATATGCTTTAGGCTATCGACAGTGTCCAGTCCGACTACAACTTTTAAACGCAACGCCTGTAAGCATTACTCTGAGCACGACCCATACAGGAGCATCGTATCCCAGTGGAAAATCAAGCTCATCCCAGAGTCAGCACTCTTTCAAACCGAGCCATTCGTAAAAGATTCCCCTTGAAAGTATCAAGTCCGTGTCTCCAAGTCTTAAAGTGATTAAGCGACACTTTTGTCTATAATATCTTCAATAACTTTAGCAACTGCAATATCCCACAGAGAAACATTCACATATAACTATGCGTAAATCAAGGGTAATGAATCCATACAGAAAATATAGATACTGAAAATTCGCAATAATCTTCATGAAAACGTGTATCCGTGCCAGCTATATTTTTCCAGCAAAATATACAGGAGATATACGATTATTATTACTCATGGTTCTATGAATACTTTAACAAAATTACTGATAGCACGTGGATTAAAATGATCCAGCAATTCGAGAGATTATCCTTTTCATCTCTTTCGCCAGGTACACACAATCAGACTAGGTAGAGTTAGTCTCATGGTATAATTCGTCCTACTTTCTTCATATCGTAAAAGTGGGTTAGCTCGGCCAGTGTAACTCGTCGAGGTCGTAGAGGTAGGGGATATACAGGTGCCCACCGTCATTTATTCATCTCCATTCCATCGCCATAGCTACTAGTTCGATAACAATACCTGACTGACCAGTCAACCAGTCAGTCAGTCAGTCAGCCTGTCAGTGAAAAAGTTTAAATCCTAAGCTCGGTCCTACTGCACCTAGTTAAATGTTCCATCTGGTAACACCTGAAACAGAAATTTTGGACAAACTATTTCAAGAAGCAAGAAATTTGACGTTTAAAGGGACACGAAGAAATGACAATTGACTTTTCGAGTATACATCCTGCCAGACAATGCAGCGAATGAGCGCGTATACTTAGTGACACCGTTAAACGTTAGCCACGTTTAGGGAAAGTGTATGAACTTCTTAGCCATTAAGAAAGACAGTAGCTTATCGTGTGCATAAATAATTTATATCGAGGTATTGCGTGGAGTGCATCTATACACTGTTTTACATTTTTCAGTGATATATTTCCTGGATATCTTTGTTCGCGTTATATAAAGACATGACTTCGTTCGAGGTGACGTTATTTTTTGTGCTGTGTGCGCCTTCCTTCAGCTTGCAACAGCCCACCTTCTTCAGAAGCACTTACAAAGGTTTGAATAGAATCAATCCTCGTGCGTCACTTTTAACATCAGGTGAAATGCTTGCCGTTTATTACTATGATCAGACTGTAGCTGTTGTTGAACTAGGAATGAGTAATGAACTTCACAACTGCGAACTCGTTGAAGTCTAGTAAGTATCTACTCGCAGCGATTCTTTTTTAATTAATTTACTAATAATCTTTTATCGTTCTCTACACTTTATATTAAAAACTCTTTCTAAGAAAGGTAGATCTGTCAAGGTTAACAGATTACTTATTCTTATCTCACAAGTGGTTTTTATTAAATCCATGCACGGAACCGTCAGTGGATGCCTTTTTTGCAATACAATTTACGTCACGCTTTGACATTCCTCTATAAGGTGTGTCGGGATTTTTATTTCCTTTGCTATTCACAAAATATAAGAACCATGATCTTTATCGATGAGCAATGTGCACATTTGTGATCTTAAATCCTAATAAATCCTTCCCTGGTAACCGCAGTGAAAGGACTCATGGTTGATCGCACAGTGGGTTTTTATTCTTTAGGTCTAATGCGAAGTAAATATTCGAGAAATTCGGTCGATCGAGAGAGCAATTTTCTCATTAGACCTCTAAAGTACTACTGTGTCTAGAAACTGTACTCTGTGCTTGGCCTCAAAAGGAAATTAGAAATTGTACCAAAGACCTCAATATGTGAAAAAGGTCGTGACGTTTCATTTTCTCATAAGAATAATGGACAGAGTTTACTATTCTTTCTTGGGATAGTGTTAAATCTTCATCGATTTTAGCGAGCCACATGAAGCCATTGAAGTCTTAAAGAACTTATCATCGGAGGTACAACCGCAACAAGTATCATTTCAAGAAATGATGAAATTAATGCGTCAGTGTGATATACTTGACAAAATGCAAGGCGAAAATTCTCACACTTTATCTACGATACCTAAAGGGAATGGGGATGGAATAAATCCGCTGAGTTTGCTCTCAGGAATTATACCAGGTTCGTTTGTCGAGAAGATGCTTGTTTCTTTTTCTTTAAGTCATAAATTATTTATATTTTATGTTTTAGGTACGAAATGGTGTGGGACCGGAGACATAGCGGAAAATTACCACGATCTAGGAGAAGAAGCTTCTATAGATAGGTTGGAAACTTAGCATATTGATGATAAGTGCTATATGACTAATTTCTTAACAGAAAGTGAAACTTGCCATACTTTCTTTCAGATGTTGCCGAAGTCATGATCTTTGCCCTGTCAAAGTTCGCGCTCAAAGAATGCGATATAACTTGACTAATTACTCGCTGTATACCAAGTAAATAGCAGATACTTCAATTCGACTAACCGTATAGTAGTATTTTTTGTCGTTTACTCAACCGTTTTATTTTTGTTTCCAATACAGATCACACTGTAGCTGTGATGATTTGCTTTACAAGTGCCTGAAGGCCGCCTCTCATCCGTCCGGCAACGTCATGGGACGTATATACTTTAATTTAGTGAAAGTACCATGTATAGAAGATGAGGGTACGAAAAAACGGTTTACACCTGTAAAAATGTATTATTAGATTATGATGCAGTGCTTGCCTACGGTTGTCTGCCTATATTGCTAAATACATTGCCATTTGTTCTATTAAATAAATATAATGTTTTTATATAAGAGTACCATTGTTTCAATTCTTGATAAAAAAAATAATCATTCTTCCTAATCAGTCCGGCTACGTCGCAGAAAGTACGGCTAATTGCATTGAAGGTAGATGATTCATCATATCTTTGACCGTTTGACTCACATCTGATAATTCATGATTATATAGATTTCCTAATGAAACAAATACTGTAAATATAATGCAAACAATAAGAGCTCAATGTGCATCAGCATATCAAAACAGCTTTTCACAAGTGGCAACTGATAACGATTGGTGAAAATACAGACGGTATTAACCAATTAGAATTTTGTAAAATTAATAGCATTTTCACTTTTACCAGTTACTGCATGTTGTGAAAAACTTTCTTGAGTCATTGGCTAACCTGTCATCCATAGCGCTTCCTTTCTAACGTGAATATATGGGTGCAATAGTAATTTATTCATGAGAAAGTGCAATTCTTCTCTTGTATAATTCGGATTATTTAATAACGCCTTTGCTGCTTGCCCCGATGCTTCTTGTATTGTATTTGCCAGTAATCTTACAGTAGCCGTAACCTGATAAATTATAATACACTTTATCAAGCTGAAATAAGTAAGATCTGAATCAAGAAGGAAGCATTGTAATTACCCAAATCACATCGGACAGTTCATCAGCAATACTACTGTAAAGATAGTTGACTGCAGATGGTACTACTTTTAAAAGAGGAATTGTACAGGCCGGTTCAGATGAAAGTAGAGCCAAAAGCCAACTGGTATTAGAACTAATACATTCAGAGAATCTTTCTGAAAGTATTTCTGCCACTGGCACTATTTCATCAATCCTACAAACATTCAAATTATAAAAATAAATTATATACAAATCACAATCTATCTACAGTATATTATGTCCTTACACATTGTACTGCTTGTACTGAGTGCCAGCATGAATGCAATGTATGCTTGCGTATATTACTGAAGGTAGAATAGAAATATCACAGTTGCACATTAAGGAAACCAAATGTCTCAAACAACCTTGAGCATAAAGGGTCTCAAATGCTTTTTCACTACCACCAACCAAGTTTCCTATGGTCCATATACAAACATCCTGTAAAAAGAAAAACAAATTTTGTTTCATATCATGAAATAACCAGCAGAATGCTTATTGATTATTTACCATCAGTGGATAGTTTAAAGTATCTAATATTCCAATCAGATACGGAGCTGCAGATTTTCCCAGAATAGTGCAAGCTTTGGAATTTCCAAGAGCAATATTGCAGCAACAGCTGGCTGCATATAACTGTATAACAGGATTCTTTCCAGACAGATCTCGAACCAAAGCATACGTAATATTTTCCACTTTTAAAAATGTAGTGATGTTTTCCTCACTCTGTTAAATAAAAAACATATCCAATAAGGTATACATAAAAATGTATTAGAGAAAAAAAAACAAGAAACCAACCTGTATGAGGGCATTTTGTAATTGTTGATAATCCTCTATCGCTAATGGCTTCTTCTTTAGTAAATGAGCCTTTGCTAATATGAATTCTTTACTAAAACACAGTGAATCGGATATTTCACCCAAAGCTTGCCTGTTCTTATTCAATACAATTTCTCGTTGGTGTTTTCTATGTGATGATATTGTTTCCCTTATATCCTCGCGCATAACCTCAACATATTTGTCTTTCGTCGTTCCAGGATTTTCTGCCATTCTATGACGACTGGTCAATATCTATTAACCTACTAACTGTTTATAAATCAAAATGTATAAGCAATTTTGCAAATTATAAAATACCTAATTTTTTTTATACATAGGTTGTTTACGATCCTTTGTACATGAATGAGCTGAACGAGACCGTATCACAACACCATGTACTTAAAATAGGTTGCTGACTAAACTCATTTGGAAAGGGCAGTTGTATCAATCATTTATTTTACTGGAACACTATTTATCTGACAAAAAAACAATTTTCAGAATAGAATAATAAAACATAGGTAATTGATAAACAACATACGGCTGTGTAATTAAAATTGTAAACAATGTTTATTAGTGCCTAAAATCAAACTACACAGCGTACAGAATTAAAACAATGCCTACTATTGAATATATTTAGGACGTTCAATAAGCCATTTACAAATATCCTTTGGATTGTTTTACTGTATAAAATGATTCTTATTATTATTAGCATATACAATACACACCGTGTTGAAGAAATTTCTTTTGCAATAACAGATCAGAAGCAGCCTTTTGCAAAGACATATTTTTATTATTTTTAAAAATCATATCTTAAAATTGCTTTAATGGATTCCGTAAAACAACGAATGTTCCATTATTTTTTCAAATATATAGTGTTGTATACTTGTCAACCAGTGCTAGCATAAGGTGTCTTAAAATAACCATATTCTTTAAAACTATAATAAAAAATAATTTAAAACGATTGAATATATAACGTCCTTATAGTACTCTTATGCTATTAGAGACATGACGTTATCGTGTTGAAAACTGATATTATTTTCCTTAGGAAGATTTTCATAAGTGTTTCAAATACTTCAATACACCTTCACATGATTTATTCATAATTTCGATAGAGCATATCTGACGATTTATTTAGCTTGCTTTGTTCGTTGGATTTTAGGCTATATGCAAAAATATTTACTATCGACACTGAGGATATCATCATGCCTTTGTTTACCTGTGAGTTTAGACAGAAAACTTGTCCGCTTCCATTGGTGTGAGATTAGCTTTTAGAACAGTACACAGTAGTAATCAAAATGGCAAGTGATAGTGACGACAGTGTAGAAAATTTGAAGCCCTATGTTGTAAGACAATTATTTCCTTTATTTTAGTTCTATTCGCAAAAAGAGTAGCATATAGTTCCGTTGATCTATGTATATACAAAATGCCACTTTTGAGGTATTCGAATATTTTCTATTTCGATACAATTGACTCCAAAACGATGACTGATACCAATGTGGCACTCTACCTTAAAGTCAGTCAATAAATAAGTCGAAAAATCTTTGAAACATCTACGAAAAAGACCAGCCCAAGCTATTTTCTTATACAACATTTTTGATCAAAACTTAGTAAATGTATTTCGCCAAGTAAAATAAGGATAAAAACTGCGGATGAAAAATGTTATACAGTAAAGTACATACCATTATATTTAAGATAATTTAATGCATTTCAGGACCGTCCAATCGTCGATTTTGCAGATTTTGTACGCGATCAGGAAGTATGCGATGTTTGTACAGTCGTATTATTGTTCGCAAGTGAGAATTAAATATATGCGTAATGTTTTAGGATTTAGCAAAAAGGGTAAAAGCTTTTAAAAAGTCACGAAAAGTAAGTAATATTTGAAAAATTATCATCAATTTTATTAATGACTAATATATTTTAAGTATTGAAAAAAATTTTCAGAAATTGGTGGAGACACAACAGGCCATAGAAGCTTTATCGATGGTAATTGATATTCACAGTTATTGTTATTATTGTTATTAATAGATGAAATCTAATTAAAACTGATCAATGCACTTCAGGAAATGGATGCAGCAGTGAAAACCGCTTCAGAGGCAATAAAAGTAAATTCAAATGATGGTATTTTCATTATAATTTGGAGTACTATTACGAACCTGTAGTTTGAAAAGTATTTTAATGACAGGACATCGAAGAAATCAAGGAAAATATGCTGAAAACTATGGATAAAAATCTAAGAGAAAAGTTAGAAAGAGAAATGCTAATGCTGCAACAAGGACAGCAAAGGCAGGACAAGGAAGAAATCGAGAAAGAAGAAGAAAAGGAACAAGAGGAAGTGGATCAATCAAAGGAGCAAAAGCAAGGAGATGAAGAAATAGAAAAGACGGAAAATAAGCTACTGGAGGCGAAGAAAGAAAAGGAGGAAGAGAAAGAAAAAGAGGAAAATAAGGCAAAAGAAGAAAGGAAAGAAAAGAAGATAAACGAGAGACATAAAGAGGAGGAAGAAGAGAATCGCCCCACGAAATCGTACGTATATTCATTCATTTAATTAAACGTTATTATAACGATACTTAACAAAATATAAACGAAAAACAAAAATATAATACTGTACCATAAATTATTATTTTCACAGAACCTCTCAGAAGTCAGAGAAGCCGGTCAAAAAATCTAGATCAAAAAAATAAGTTCTAGCTTTGAAATATTTATTAATTTATATTATATTATGAACTGGCAAGTTCAAATAGTTTTCGATATTAATGAATTTATTATTATAAAGAAATTATGGACTCAATATTTCTCCTTAATAACATAGTCTGAACTCAACATTTACGCATAAGATTCAACTGCATGTAAAGAAAATTAATACAAAATATAAAGATAATCCATTTTCTGATCGTTACATATAAATCTCTGTATTAATTTTTACCAGTAAGAACAACACAATTTCCCTCACAGAATATTAAGGTGGCTGCTCAGTGTCTTTGCGGGGCAGGCGGCAAGGGGGGAACGCCTATGCTTATACACGGGTGCCTGTAGCGGCTGCTAACTTCAAATAATTAAATTTTCGCTTACGTAAAATAAATAAATTTTAGCTAATGCATAAGTGGGATCGATATAATTGACTGTTTAAATGTGTTACTAATCGTTTTTCGTTTATTTACATTGCGAATACGTTATTAACAAAGTTTAAATGTGGAAAACGCGCAATTTAGTTCTCAGTAGCCGGTAGCATTGAGGACAAATACGAACGCCGCATCGTCAGCGCTCAGCTGTTTTACGCAAATCAGCTACAATTTTCTGTTTTATTTCATCAATATTTCGAGAATGAGGCAGACAAAAAGTTTTACTCTTCGACGAAATTATTCACAAAAATGTAAAGAATTTTTTCCATCTTATTGATTTCAACTCTTACCATTTTTGTAACGCTACGAGAATTGTTACAGAATTATGGTAGAGCTTTCGCTATGTCGCGCGTGTATAAGAGCCTAACTTCAACAATTTATTGCTCAACAACAATGCAGTCGAATAACTTGAAATTTCGCACAGAGTCGTAATACCTATTCGCCAATATCCTCAATAAATTTCAGCAACTTCTTACCATTATGCGTTAGCTGAGCAACCTCCTTAAATGATGCTAAGTATTGCTGTTTGTAGGCTATCATTGTGAAGTAAATACACGAAGTTGCCTGCTGACAGGCGCAATTCAATCGTATCTCAGGAATTATGCTGGCATGTATGCCGACTTGCCTGACAGCAGGGGCATTAGACTAAAATAATACATTTGTACTAAATAGGTACCATAGTGATCTTATGAAATACTGAAATAGTAGTCATTAGCAATAATTAAAACCTTACTGAGATGTACCATACGTTAGATAGATCGATAAGCAGAAAGGTTCTGTTATTCTTTACACAGACGATAGCGAGGCAAACAAAACGATATCAAAGTGCATACGAGTAAGCTTTTGGTACACACCCCAGAAGCATCGAGGAGAAGCTAGTTGGTATACGCGTTAGGGCGCACTAGGTAATATTGATTTGGCAGAGTAGAAAAGGCCGCACCCTCTGCACAGCAGCCAGCACGAATCGTCCAGAATAGTCAAGGGAAATGGTGGTAAACGGCATAAAACACCCCGGGATTCGTCGACTCGATAGGAAAATCGGTCCGGCATTGTTACAAAGTAATTCTAACCTTCCTTTTGACTGTCAGCATTGGATTCTGAATTGGCATGAACTCCCAATCATTTGACGATTTTCCCGGAGGGTGGGATCGGCGCAAATCTACAAGCGCAGCATCCCTTAAATGGTCCACCCCCTTTCCGTTGCCGAGACGATGGGAAAACTCGAGCAGCTCCTTTCTCCCTGGCGTTGAATTCACCCCAGCAACTGATCCCAGCAGGTTGTGCCCTCTAGACCATATAAAATATTTCTTAACGCATATGATATAACGCCTTCTTGTTTTTGTAAGCACAATTTCATATAGACACACTTAGTTTCTTTGGGTTCATCGATCAATCGTTTTTTCCTGCACTATGAACTGTCCTAGAAAACAAGTGTCTAAACTAAGCTGATAGCAGTCACATTAACATCTCTTTATCTATCCATTTATTGAAGTGCTCTTACGAGATACTCCAAGGAGACTTAATTCCTCGGTGCAATAAATATTTATTTTTTCTCTCTTAATTTATTTAGCCAGTTAGTTAGCTATCTATCTAATCATTGTACCCCTGTACACGCGCACTCCACCTGTCTTCGATGGAATGCCTTCCTGTGTTTCTTAGGCTTTCTTCTCTTTTTCATATTTCTCCATTCCCTCCGTCGTCTCCTCTAACTCTTCGTGCCTCACCTTATACTTTTCTACGTTATAGCTGCGCTGCAGCTGAGAGACCCGCTGACGTCAGCCTACTCGGCACGGCCTCTGGACTAATATGGTGAGACCGGTCCCTCCCTAGGTTCGCTTCACAGCACACACTGCTGTATGCCTACACGGTTTCCTCCTTCGCGCTGCAAATGCATTAACGTACTCGCGCATGCATTAATCATAAATTAATCGAATATTCAAAAAGTGGTCAGGTTCTAATAAGAATGGTAGCACGTTATCGTTTTGAGATATCGTAAAAGAGAGACGGAGAGTAATGGACTGTATTGAAATCTGGGAAGAAGGAAGTAAGGAAAAAAGACGGAAAGTCACTGGACTTTATTAGGCCCAAGAGACGATCTGCCATAGGATGATGCTTATGTAAACCGTCCAAAGTATTTCTTGGTTATCTATCCGTTCATTCGACGGAGTCGTGTCGCTCAAGAGATAGGCTGTTTACGTGGTGAATAGCAGCGATCCGAGATGCCCTGAACCTGCGACTCAACGACCCCACCACAGAGATAACCCCTTATGAGCGAAGACTCTATACCTCCTATATGAAGTCAAGTCTCTGGAAAGAGCAGGCATTTTTTTGTATAAGAACTTGATTATCAAAAAGTTATTTCTTCTTTTTTTAACGTCTATGCGCTGTTCCAGTAGGTCTTAAGTCGCTGATAGTTACGCAGTAGGATTCGTGATGGAATCATGACTTCTGGTTACAGGATAGATAGGACAAAAAGAAATACATACAATTAAGGACTGGCTGGACGTGTGCTTTACTTTCGATAAGACGTATTCAGAAGTGAATAAAGTACAATAGCAATGCCGAAGTTACTGACAACGGAAGCAAGTGGCCCCCTGTCGATGAATATGCAAACTATGGCCCCGACCCGTTGCGTACATATTCATGCATTCTTGTCTACTTGCCTACTCATTCACTTACATCAACGTGCACATCCCTATGTTCACTAGGTTAGCTTGCTTGCATAGTCACAATGCCAGTTCTCCCTCGATTAACCTTTGCTCAAGGAAATCGCTTGGCCTGTCCAGGCGATTCTATGCACTTTCCAAAATGCACACCGTCGTTCGAATAATCTTATAGTTTGCCTTGAAAATATTAATAAGAATATTGAAATTAATTAAACACATAATTCATTCGAGAGGCGTTCCCAAGCTTGATGAAATAATGAGGATTAAAAATATGAGATGATAATATAAGACCAAAAGGATGAAATTGTTTCGTCCTCATCTCGTGTGATTCGTATCGCGAGACTTCTTCCTCTTATTTTCCGGGGTACCTTGATCGTACACGCTCTTCGCTTTGCCGCATTAATAAAGCGTCGCAGGGACGTTTACCCGAGAGGGGTCAGTGTCACGCTGCGGGACTCTAGAGTTCATTGACTGGATAAGCCAAGCCAAGCCAAGTGAAGTCAAGCCAATCTCGAGCCACGGACCACGGACCGGTTAGTTCACCCTTTGCCTTCTTCGGTTCCTCTTCACCTTTATCACCTAACTTTTCCATCTCCCTCAGATCCTCTCAGAGAAACTGTCTACAGGACTCATTGGATACAGCTGGTCTCGATCCTTTATTATTGCACGGCCTGCAATCCTTAAAGAAAATCAAAAGTGCAAGAGATATGTGGCACCTCGTCATTTGGATTGAAAACGTGGAATTTTTAATATCGCCGATACCGAAGAAGCGGGACGAGCCGAGAAGACTCGAGATGTGCCGAGAGATACCGAGAGGAGCCGAGAACTGCCGAGAAGAGTCATCCCAATAGCAGGAACATGGCGGACTTGAATATTCTTAACTGTAGACGCAACAGTGGTCAGTTAGGTATCAACGACGAAGAAAGCACGTCCATTCGCGTGGCAGGAGTATATCTATAAATAAGCAACCAGACACCATGGCCAGAGACCGAATGAATTTAGTCTCGAAGAATCTTGCTAGACGTTTACGATGGTATCGCGCCCGGGGAAACTTTGATTTTTTATAAATACAGATGCCATGCTAATTGGCTGCTGCACGAAAGATATGCGTCTGGCACAGCATCATCTCAATATGGATGACAGTGTATCGGTCGAAGGAGAACTCAAGGGAGGTCGAGTGTGCACGATCCACCATGGTGGTTTAGCTGGTAATACCAGTTAATCCAATTGCACGCACTTATCCTATAGAGTATTATGTATGTACGCCATTTTAACCACTGAGCACAGTCGAAAATTTTTAACCATCTTGGATAACTTAAAAAGCCTAATTCTGAATTCTCAAGCGTACCCAGACCACCGAGACGATCAATCAATCACTGCTGGATCTTGATAGATACATACAGAATCGAGAGTAACAGCACAAAGACTGATCCATTATGGAATTTTCCTGAAGGTCCCCGACAGTCTCCGTTTCATGAATAACGCGTCGTGCGTCGTCGCGACGCATTGCGTTGTATCGCGTCAACGAAATGAGGCTTCGGTCAGAATTTCTATAAATTCTAATAAAAGCAACCTCTCGAAAAATCAAGTGCACCAACCCTCATTACTTAATTCTCATCAAACCCCATTAAACCTGTCTGATTTTTGACTAAAAAGCACCCTAAGTCAATACACTCGGATTTCATGACATTAAAAATACACAGGGTATATGTGTCCATTAATCGACACTTAATTAACTATAATTTTTGTCCTCGTTTCATAATTCGCTTATTTCTTCTCGAATCTCAAATTTTCAGGCGAGAGAAAAGAGTGAAGGACGAAGAGGAAAGGTAGTGGTGGTGCGAGAACGACTTGATTTACTCGGAACAAGTGTTGCGCGCTTTATATTTAGATGTGGCGTTGTCGACGAGGCGACACGATTTCAATAGTGGAAGGCAAAGCGTATTTTGTCTCGCCACTTCGTAATAGCTCAAGTTTGTCTTTATCGCGTTCACAGATATTGTCGACGTTGAACTCGAACAGTAAAATTATTTATAAATTAATTAAAAAAAAAATGTTCTTATTTGAAAGCGAATGCGTGTAGTAAATCTTGACAAATGAAAAAAAAAAATGGAGTCCAGCAAACGCTCCTTCGCGTAACACTGGATTAGCTCATCAAAAGAGGGACAGGTTGTGAGACCCCGTAGGGGGTTGTTGCCATGCGAAGTGGAACCACTGAAAGGACGTAAATGTTGACGTGGACGCGAGTACGGAGATGGAGAAAGGCCGCGCCCCGTCCAGTAATTGATTGAGCCGCGCCCCATGCGGGTGTTGGCACGCGCTAGCGAGAATTTAGAAGGAAATGGAAACAAACAAGGACACCGTCACGGGATGTTAGTGTGTTACTCGTGGAGAACGACGAAAAGAAGACTTAAAATAGACACTTGAATTTGCCTGGATCTTTGCATTCAAATGGGAGAGCACTCGGAAGGTTGTTAACCAGAAGGGTAGTGAAAGTAATGTTACGACCTTAGATACATCGCTAGTTAAAACCGTATCGCAATCAGAAATACGTGCCTGTCCGAGTACTATACACACCCTGTGGTAGACATACTATATTGTATACGATACATAAGTATATTATGGTATGCGTATGACCTACACAACATACAACATGCGACATAGGATGTATCATATCCTATAGATATAGAAACTGTAGGTGGCTCCAAGGTATAGGCTATTCCTGAGGTGAAGGCGGACTGTCACGCCACATGGTGTGATAGTGCGACATTAAACAAGCAGCCCCCCTACTGGTTTGCGGCAGCGGTGGCACCCAGGTGTCGGCGAGTTCAAGCAGAGTTCGGCAACGTTGGCTGGCGTTTTCTGAGTGAGTGTCGCTAGGTGCGAGCATCGTCCAACGATATCAACCAAAGGTTTGGAAGGGTCGGAGAGGCTGGTTAGTTATATCGAAGGAACCTTCGCTCCCTTTCGACGCCACTGTTTTCTCCTTTCGGTCTGCAGATAACAAGAACCAGAAAACGCTGCCGCTGATAATGAAAGCGTTATCATGAATTCTGCGAGTAGCCAACCAAGCTACTGTGTAAAACTTATCTCAATTGTGGACTGGTTGGATTTCCGTCAAAATATTCGCGATTGCCTCGTTAACCAGTACCAGTACTCACGGTACACTTTATATTAGTCGAGTCGTTCGATGGGGACGCCGGGAAACGGGGTGCCGGACGTCGGACGCCAGGCGCCCTCAAGAAACTTGGCTAGCGTGACTCTTCGTGACTCAGCACACCCGCCATGACTTAAAAAACTGTCCAGGCTACTTTGAAATCATTCGAAATCTATCTGTTGTTATCGCGATAGACTCGTATGTCTTATTACGATCCGCTTGCGATTCGACTATTATCTTAAATCTTCTTGTAATAACTCTAGCTACTGGTAAACACTTGTATACATATACAATTTAATTGGCATATGTCTCTTTGTATGCCAGAAACTCATCAAACGCTATTTCTTTCAAGCTTTTACTCTTTATTAGAAGAGAAGGAAAGCCATGGCGAATACGGGTGAATGAACACCATTGGCCTTGTATTTATTGGCTTTCAGGACGATCAGGAAAAAATCGTCACTCGACAAGGCAGAAGCCACAAAACCGCAGCCACATGTTACTCGAAACTAAGGATCGAATATGTATTAAGGAACGGAGAGGAAAAAAGAGGAAAAATGGCGTATAGCTACCAGTCACTCAGAGGTAAAGGGACAAGGAAAATAATATAAAGAAATGAAAAATAACCAAAGGGACAGGAAGGGAAAGAGAAAGAACGAGAATGGGATGTGGAGATATGGGGAAAGGAAAAAGAAGAAAATACAAGTCTCGTGTGAAGGCGGACACCGGCCGCATAGCCCCTCGTTTCTAAACAGCAGACCAGATGATTCATCGGAGTTTGCTTCGCAGACGGATCGTCCTCCTTCACGGCTCTTCATTCCTCGCGCATTGCTTCCACGCTCCTATACTTACGCAGTTATAATAACCTCTTGCGGCCACCGTAAACCCGTAAGTATAGCTGAAGACTTAATTCTATTCGTACACACAAATTCTACAGTACTCTGTAGTCCTGGTCAGTTACGTGTGTCTTTTGCAATATATTATTTTCTGTTATTCTTCATTTTTCAGTGTCCAGCATAGGTATTAATATGCAACGAAAACTCTCGATACCTTTATCAGCCAAGATTTTGAATTTCAAGGGCTTTTAAGGATGACGTGTAAGTGCCCTCAATTTAAGAAAAATGAGAAAAGTATCTGAAGTGCCTGACAAGGTTAGAGCAGAACAGAATAACATAAAGCAGACCCGATCGGAATAGAGCGTGTCGAGAGACATGGGATAAAGAATGAAGCCAAAACCAAAGGCAGAGCTTAAACCAGGACGAGGGACGGTATGAGAGACAGGGGGCGCGGACTCCCGGAGCGAAAACGCATGTGTTTCACACGTGTCTTGCATCTCCAACCAGCCCATGTTTCACGGCGTCTTGACAAAAAGCCAAACCCTCACTTATTTTCCCGCGCATTCACCAGCACAGGACACAGGCTCAAACAATATTCTCTAATTGTATGTTCACTTAGGAATTTCTTTCTCCGTGGCGCATCCATGACTCTATTTCAAAAGTTAACGGAAATATTTCGAATTACAAGCAGACGCATCTATTATACATATTTAACTCGTTTGTCATACTTTTTCCTGCTCGAATGAACTAGTGCACAATGGCTATTGTCATCTATTTTATGTTACATAGATCTTTTTGGTAAGTGGCGTTTGTATTCTCGCAATGCTAACGAATGGGAAATTTTTTCGAGGTATAAAATCTACTGGCAAATATGTACACAGCTGATACAGTAGCTACCTAGCTTATGAAGCCGTCGGAAATGGTTGCACTAAATTACTAAGAGAACCATTGAAATCGAGTTTACTAAGAAAACTGTGAAGTTAAAACCAAAAATACATTTTTTTACTGCGACTATTTAAGGATATACTATGTTACTACGTATGTATTATTCATTTTTTTGTCTCGAGGTTCAAGTCCTTCTGTGAAAATTTGATAGAAAAAGAGAAATGAAGATAGGCAAAAGAAGCTAAACAAGTGCAAAGGAGATTGCTAGAAGCACAGTAGGAAGCGAACCAATGATCAAGATGGCGGTCGAATGCACATAAAGTTGCAGGTCCTGACCGGTTCGCGATACCGGTCAGGCCTCTTTATTGCTTGCTGCAGAAGCAAGCGAGATATAAATAACAAAGTCGCCATAAGCACGCGAGTCTTGAATGCTGCTCTCTCTTTCTCCGTCTCTCTTAATCATTCTTGTCCTCACAGACTTATACTCTTTGTCACTCTTATGCGCGCACGCGCTACCAAGTTCTCATATCGCAAACATCGACATCGGCATCGATAATGATGTCCAGTTTCCTGATTAAACGAGAATTAGAAGAATGTGAAAATAATGGAAAACTATTTGAATTGTGAGAGAAGACTGCGAAACGCTGAAACGTCAAACCAGTAATTTCGTTATATTCTAGAAGATTTTCATATCTCTAAAGAAAACAAAGCAATGCATGGTATAAGACTGGGTATAGCGAAGGCTGTAGTTAGCGCTTTCATAAATCAGAGACATGGCTTGTTGGAAATGAGGGGGACCACAGTGATAGGTATATAGCTCACGCAATATACTCCTCCATAGAATATACCTATGCACACTAGCCGAGGGAAGAAGAACGTTGGCATGTACGTAGTTAGACGAAAATGACGATCTTGTATCTAGGCCAAAATTTGTCTCAAAGTCTTGTTGTTCTGTCCTTTGAGATTTACAAGCGTCATGATGAGTTCACATAAAATACACATGCTGCATGCAATCATGGCAGGCTCTCGTCAACAAGTATAATATATTTTTAACATTCCAATAGTCACCTCGTTTTATACTTTTTGGCTAACGGTGTATTCTCCTCGTGCTCCGATAATACTACAAATATATGTACACATATATTTTTGACTGGACTTGGCTTACCTGAGCCTTTTCAAACTTGTCTAACTTGTTTGACTCGTCTGCACTACACCCAAAGTATACGGTGCGACCTTCTGATCAATCGTACGAACTCACATTTTTTCCCAACCATCTCGAAGCAAGAGAGAGACTATAAATAAGACCATAAACTATCCCTAGTGTAGCGATTTTTATCGTTGTCAAGTGAATTCGTACGGATGTAGCACAATGACAGGTCTGGTGATTCTCGCGACTCGTCTTGAGTTTTCGTGTATTGCGACACGCGGCTTTCGAAAATTTGCATGCAGGTGCGCCGTCCTGGCGACTTTCACGTATACGGTGTCACGCGAATAACAAAAATTAAAAGGCGCCTGCTGCTTCAGCTGTGGTACAGATGAATTTCGTTGATTTCGGAATCCTGACGACATCTTTACCTGACAGTATTAGAAGATTCAACTTTAATCTAATGCTGCCCGGTAAGATGTGAACAGATACTCCTTCCGATGAAAAGTCCACGCGGTTAATTCTTCAGAAGAGAATCCACTCTGTCCTTACAGTTTCCAAGTATAGAGCCGACAAAATCATTTTAGCTCTTTGCTCATTTTGATGATGTCTGTTATAATGTCATCAAGAAGACAGCGCAGCACGTTCACCTGTAAATAATTCTTCTTGTCTCTTCTATTTCCCTGGTATTACTTTTTTTGTCTGTCGTCTCTTCGAGTCACATGGATAGCCCATCGCACTGGATCTTGATTCACTGGCACTCTTTGTCACGCCATCGAACTCCATACCCCTAACCACTTCTTTGAACCACTCCAGAAGTGGATCCTCTTTAAATATTCAAAACATCCAAATAATGACCGCATTTACATGCAGGTGTCGTCATGCTGCTTGCGAGAAGGGAAAAGTAAGAAGCGAGGCCAAGCGCCTCGCTTCTGCTTCTGTTCGATCGAAATATTGAGAATGCAATAAAGTAAAGATACAGGAAACGATGGTAAGAATTTTTTCCAGCAACTCGTACATTTTATAAGATTAGAACCTGATTTATTCCTTCATCGGACTATATATACAGATACTTAAAATACTACTGATACGGAAAAATAACTGAGTTCATAAGGCTTGATCGGGGTTGCTGATTGCTGCTGAGTGAAGGGTTCTTTTATATGAGATAGAAGGAAATAGAGAGGGACGTTACCGGCCGAAGAATGTCGCTGATGTCGCGAGAGCTTCGCGTGGATGTGAATCTCGGTAAAGGAGGGCGTTCGAAACATCGTGCTCGAAAGCCATGAAAGAAATAAGAAAATAATTAACTGCCTTCCTCTCGTTTCTCTGTTCCACGGTGACTTCCCTCAGGCGACTGTAACTCGTTATCGCGCGACCAGTTGTATCAACATCTCCGCTTTATGCAAATGGTGTCTTCGAGGTCTAATATCCATAATGAGCATTAATCTGTTTTCTAAAGATGGCCGCGCCTCGAATCACTTGGTCCCAGGATAGTAGGAGAGAAAGGCAGAACGCACTTTTCGAATTCCTTGCGTCAGCTCTTGAGCGAAGTAATATTTCGAAAGTGGCAGAGACTGAGGTGGCGCCAGAGGAAAAGCAATGGCTATGACGATGGTAACGGGGAGTCAGTCGATACCACGGTGCCACGTGTTTCTACTACCATGACTTTCTATTCTACAGAGTAATAAATGGAAGAATGTGCTGTACAACGGATGATAACCAGCTTGATTCGATGTTCAACGAATCCGAGAAATATTTATAGATATTGTACGATGGAAATTGACGCTAAGCCAGGACTAGGAGCCAGGATGTGGAAGTCGGATCGGATGCAAAAGCAATGAAACATGCAAATCTGCCGGCATCTATTATCAACTCTTTACCGGTAATTATTCAAAGTACTAACAGACTACTAATTAATGTGTGTCCTTCCAAGAATAAATATATCATTAAGGTATACCAGATGACTTTGAGAACCCGCAAGAACTGATGAGATTCTAGAAACTGTAATCATTCTTAAGTAAGCTCTTTTTCCCGTCTAAAAGTGTCTCACCGAATATACTTACATACATACAATACTTGCTTACTCAACTGACCGACTGATTGCCGCGACAACTGACTGCTCCTACACGACGTTTATGTCGCATATAATATCTGCGCTGCGGATAATGACTGTTTCTATAAGACAGTGCTCATCAATCTGCTGATCACTGAAGGAACCTAACAAATGTGGCATCGTGTGAGGACACTTTAGAAATTCACCGCAATATGGTCAATATAAATAAATCCAAGAGGATGTAGCAAAATCGAAACTTGTAGCTTCTAAATTATAATATCATACCGTTATCAGGAGCTTTACGAGTTTTAGCTACCGGCATTCCCATAAATGAGTATGTTTTTTTTCAGTTCAGCATGTCTTCCAGATGGTTGATTTAGAAACCGCTTTACTTCTTACTCCTTCGGAAGAAAATTCTCGTTTGTTCTACATATTACGCAATGGCGTTGGCGTACGTAGTCTACCTGATTTTGGTGATGGCGATGGTGATGGCGATGGCAATCGGTCAGCCTTGGTACGAAGGAGGCAGAATAAGCAATAGAGTTTCGATGGCGAATACTCACCTTGAAAGGATTCAGCCATTCTTTGATGACGATTAGCAGTATGGTAAACGAGAGCATGATGAAGCTATTACTGTAAGTTAACTTTCTCGAGTGTCTAGCCAAAGCTAGTTAGCTTCTCGCAGATATCTAATCATCACTCCATTCGACGATTCGCACTCTCAAACGATATGCACAGTTTCACGCTTGGTATATTTTACTTTCAGCTAGCCTACGATGATCAACGAGTAATAAGCATTCACTGAATAGGCACGTGTCACGAAGATATTCAATTTCCGTGTGGATTCAGATTACCACCTCGCGAAATCCCTTGCATTCTCTGAGCCTCAAAATACATGAAAGAAGCTTCCTGCGCAAGTTACTTTATTTCCCTGCGGTGCCGAAACAATTCATTGCCATGACCACAGTGTCAGACCAGGGTAAACGTAAGTGAATAAGGATGCAGGCAGACGAGGGTAAAAGGGACACAGAGTCCCCGGCGATTCGTTAATACGATGATCCGGTAATTTGGTGACTTGGAGGCATGCTAAAAGATGATGGTATCTTGGGGGAGAAAGAGAATGAATGGAGTCAGCTGCAAGTTTCGAGAGAATGTCTAATTGCTGTACTGTGCAATATAATGAAAAGAAAAGTAGTCAAATAGTATTAAGAAGAGACGAATTAAAGTGGTATGTAAAGAAGATTGTTCTGCTATCTCTTTTGAGAGACTCGCGGGAATAGTGCAGTACCTCAGTATTTCAGAATGGCGATGACACTTTTCGTTGGAAACGTAATGAGAACGTTAAGCGCTCGATAAAGCACTATTAAGTATCAGAAGATCGAATAGCGTAGAAGATGAGTAACACGTAGCGAGCAACAAGCAAAAGAAACAATCCGAGAACAGAACCTCACGAGCAGAAGGACCGACACGAACTGAACTGTGCGGCAGCTGACGAGGGCTGCGTGTGGCGGCGATAGGTGCGCCGGCGTTGGAGGTGGTGGCCACGATGGCAGCGGCAGCAACAGCAGCAACGCCAACAAAAACGACAACGGCAGCAATTGTACCGAAAGCGCACACGTCTTCACGATACGTAGTGGGGACTCGAATTGCTGTAGGGGCAAGGAATCCGATTCTGTGCACTGCGGTGTCGCCTGCGGGTGCTGCGCTCTCTTGGCAGCACAGCGTTGATATGGAGAACTAAAAGACGTAAAAGAAAGAGGAACCAATAAAAACGAAGAGAGAAAAAACACAGTGAATGTGATGTGAATTTAGGTGGAAATGAAACAAGTTAAATAAACAACAGCTGAGTATCTGGTAAGGGTTCCCAAGGAAGGGCATCTACCTAGCAACAGCCATTAGGAACCATGAGGTATTACGACTGATGAAGGCCCATAATCCAGCCGATAGGCCGGAAGTTCTCTCCCATCTCCCGTGTCCTCGCACTGAACCGGCACCTACAACATATTTTACGTAAGACTGCAACTATTTATGACGAACGTTGTTAATATTATCTGCAGAAGACCTTACGACCCCGTGTTTTCTTGTGTCCTAAATTATAAAAATTATCATTCCCTCGTACGAGATTGAGAATTACGAAACGGAAGGCACAGCTATAACTCACAGTATATGGATGGGGGAAAGGAGGTGAGTCCTTCTCGACCTTTGCCTTTTATCACCATGTCTACTTCTTTTATTTCTTCCTTTTTTCATCCACCTAAACCTCCACCACGTATCGTTTCATGACGGCTTACGTAAGAATATCGATTTTAGGCTTTCGACGTCCTACCTCCTCATTCTTGTTTGCCAAGTAACGCTGGACGTCCTTTGCCCAGCTAGGACAACAGTTCACTTTTAAACGATATCTTTCCTTCCATAAATTGAAACAAATATCATACTAGATTGCATCGTACTTAGTAAAAATGTCATTCTTGTCTGTATACTCTTTTATCCTCTTACACTTTCCCTCATTGTTGATCCACGCATATATAACGTGAGTCACCCATTTACAAATTCTTAGGCGTGCCCTTCGTCATTTCGTCTCTGACCGTTCGGATTTATAAATGTATTATCTGGAGTACATTCCGAAATTCACTGCTACTACTACGAATATTGGTGTGCCCCTGTTTACCTGGGTGCAATAGAGCGAGACTCAATCCAGTTCGCAGTCATGGCATTGAATTTCGGCACGTACCCATGATAGTGCGGCAGTTCGCCAGTCTCATCAGCTCCTCATTAGTCAAGAAGCAACGCTACAAAGTCCGTACTCGAAGCAGAAGCAATCGACATATTTTCGCGGCAGCGTCACTGCTGGTCGTGGAGAATTTGCGGAGTGTATTAGTAGGCCATGACGAAAATACCAGCCGGGACGGCTAGTAATAGCGCCACGTTCAGACGGCATTGACCGAACTGATCCGCTCGAATCCGTCAGAGAGAGGATTGCTACTCAGGGTGAGAGAGAAGAGGGAGGGAACATTCTCATCGTGCCTCCAACAGTCCTTCTGCTCGTGTCTTCTCGTGTTGGTCTTGATCGTAATCCTCTAGTTGTCGGTAGTAATAGCAAACTAAAGGTAACGCTAGACTACTGGATTAGACTTCACGTTTTGCGTTTGCTCGTTCGCGGCGACATACCTCTCCACCTTCGCACACGGCTACCTTATGGGAGTGGCGTCTCGACGGGCGTCCATTTAATCAACTTTCCCTGCTGTGCCACCCTTAGACCCTTCCTTCCCCTTTCTCTCATGCTCAACAACCCCCTGCAGACCGCGCTACTTTTATATTGTTTATAGCCGGGCTACACGTAGGTCTAATTTGAGAGCACCAGAGTCGCGTTTCGTCAAGTCTAGCAGCTTATACTACTTGTTTCCACAGCAAAGTCCAAGGAGAACAATAAAGAAATGTATAATCGAGAAAATTACTTGAAAAACAGATTGCTTTGCATAAGTGTCATATTTTACGTAATTTCTTGTTATCTTGTAAACCAGATTTGATCGGTTGCTTGGTTGTGACTAATGAGACCATGAGGGTTGCATCGAACGAGATAGCCTTATCTCATATATTTTTCTAGTTTTCCTATCATCCTGGTTTTTAAGCTGTTGTACTCTTTTGACTGAATTTTTCAATCTAGTTCATTTAGGCATTAAACGTAAGACTGAGTGTTTTTGTCGAATCCATTTGTACTCACATTCTGAATCCTCGCTCCCCCTCGCCCCTTTGCATTTCTTTAACTTTCCTAAATTGTGCGAACTTCCTGAACACTGCTGATACATCCTTAGGTTATGAAACTTATGGTGGAACGTGCGCGACAGATGTGAACAGATGTCGTGTCCACATACTCTGCAAATAGTGGAAACAGTCATCAGGGAAAGTTTTCCTGTAGCAGCAGTGAAGTGTCTTATTGTTAGGCATTTCATTTGTCTTCTAACCATTTTTGAATTCTACATTTAGCACTCACTTAACCATCCATAATTACTTAGGTGCTTATACACTAGCAATTTATCAATTTCGTTTCTTCGCGGACTGAGAGCCTTCTTCGATAAATATAACAATAAAAAGCAATGTTTAGCAAATTCTTTAGGTTTCATGTTTAATTAAAGAATGAGGGAGGGAAGAAGTGCGTAGAACATCGGCTTTCCACGTGCAGGTCAACGTTTCCACGACTATTTCTCGAGCACCAGTGGCGGAGGCAACGTTGAATTAAATATACCTCAAGTCACAGAACTGCCGCAGTGGTGGTCGTCATCATCGCCATCATCGTGGTAGCCATTGTTCCCCATTCTTTATGTACCAATCTCCTATTTTTATTTCTGTATTCTTCCCTCCTCACTTGTATCATTGGCCACCAGTTCCCATACTGCTATCAAAATAGTCGGCGCCACTAACTTTATTAATAAATAAATGAAATTAAGTAATTATAAGCACCAGCTGCACGACTTACCAAGATACAGGAAATCTGGTATCTCGTAAAGAGCTATACATACAGCTTCCTTCCTTCCTTTCCTTATGGCTGTATCCCCAATGGGGGACATATGCCGGAATACATACAGCTACATAATACAATAAGTTGCAGGGCTGCTGAGGATGGCGACGATGAGAAGAACTCTTCTTGGTGTAATAGCGATCGTCATAGGGATCGAGAGTGAAGGACAAGCACGCGTAGGCTATAGCTTCGTACGGTGTTGAACATGGACGTTGCTCGGTTAGCAACAGAGTGTCAGATCCTACTGAATTCCACTTGGATTGTTATCCAACCCAATGATATCGTACTCTCGTCAGCATATGGCATACATGAATTTTCTTATACATACTTGAAGATCATACACATGTTTAGATATCTTGGGTCCTTTCGAGGCTATCGAAAGAAGCGTTACGGGTCAGAAGCAGCGACGAGTATTGGAACGAAGCAGAATCTTACTGAGGGAGGGTGATGATCAGAGAGAATTATCAGAATTAACGATAATTGCATATGGTATTAATAAAACTTGTACCGCGTTTCCTTGTACTCTTTTAAATATTGCTGAGAATATTTATAACCGATTTACTTGCCTCAAGACTTGGACGCTCTACGGAGAAAAAGCTAATACTGCCTGCGTGGAAATAAGTTTCTCCCCCCGTCTCCTCGTATGTAGAACACGAATCAAGTTCTCGTTGACATGCCGGGTCATCGTATCCGCTGGCGTCACGGCGGCCCGATGACCCTGTCGAACTTCTTACTGTGATTACCATATAGCGATTTACAAACGAAATCCTCTTCAGTCCTCTTCAATTTCTTTACCTTTATTTTCCTGCCTACATACTGCAATAAGTGTGTTTCTTTTAGTATCCGAGATGTTTCGAATAATTTGAAAAAATAGCACTCTACCTAATTTAAAGTTTTACAGAAATTAATATCATGAAACGTAGCATGTTATTTATTTCGATTATCTTAAAATGTTAAAACATATTTAGTGACATCTGTACGACAATTCTCGAAACTCAACGAGGGTTCTTCCAACATGGCGAAGATGCTTCTATAATCATTCTTATTTAGTAGCGTATTTCATAATTATCTTTCGACATATCATAATTTTGTTAGTGTCATTTGATCGCATTCTTTTTAGATAACTATTTAATTTTATCCATTTTTATAAAATGATCCAATATGTATGTGTTATTTATAGGTGTTTGCGACTCAGACCTTTCAAGGGTCATGGCATAACGTTACTAAAGATAGCATAACATAGATTTGGAAAGATCATTTGTTTAGTACAGAAAGTTGCCGAATGTGGCGCACGATATGGTTTTGTCTGCTTGCTCTTGCGATCCGAATGTGCACTGTGCGATCTTGTCAAGTCTTGTGTCTTGGCTGCCTGGCTGTTTTGCCTTTCGTCTTTATAATTTCGTATCACCAGTGAACGCTTAGGTGTAGCATTAATGATTTGTATAATGGTAGGTTGTTAATTTAGTATGCAAGATATCAGCTCGGTGGTCCGGAGCAGCTGTCAGCTCGGATGTACGATGACGATGTCATCGAGAAAAAGTGAACCGTCAACTGTAGATTTTTAGTCGCATGGCAACTTGTCCTTTTTGGACGATGAGAGGGAGTTATTAAATTATGCCCAGAAAGGAGAACACGTAAGTGAAACATTAGGTCATTTTGGAGCAAGGTATACATTTATTGTTGACAGATACAACAATGATGTATTGTTAATAAAACATTTCAGCAAAGCCAAAACATGGGAGCGAGACAGAAGAAAGCGAATGAATGTCTACTTCAAAACCCTTGCAGATCTCTTGCCACCACTCCAAGAAGGTCGCAAACGCAACAAAGTAGATATTCTTATCCATGCCTCCAAATACGTCAAAGACCTCCATAGT
The DNA here is from genome assembly GCA_030142375.1 of Calameuta pallipes. Taxonomy (NCBI): domain Eukaryota; kingdom Metazoa; phylum Arthropoda; class Insecta; order Hymenoptera; family Cephidae; genus Calameuta; species Calameuta pallipes. The sequence goes on along the minus strand of JARQSW010000489.1, from coordinate 838,111 downwards.
CGTACAGAAGAGTTATTCTTTGCTCATGCTACGGATGCACACAGTGAGCAACATCAGTATTCTATTGCTAATATCGAATATCGTATTGTACTATAAAAATAATTAATGATTCTTTTAGAGGAGGAATTAACGCGTTTAAAGAAGCTTGTTGCTCAGCTCTTTTCTCGAACTCAACTGCTCTCTGCTCTTTTGAAAGAAGCTGGAATATCGGTTCCAGCAGAACCTGCACTTGAAAGGATTTCCCCACGAAAATGGTCCAATAAGATCAGCACAGAAGAAGGGGAGAAATGCTTTGGTAAGAAATAAGGTGCAATAATCTTAAAAGTAACTCGAAATGTTATCCTAATTATTCAATTAATTATTATCACTTTCTTCTAGAGAAAAAATTAAAGAAGAGAAGGGAAAAAGTAACGGCAAACAAAGTGCCTTCTAAAAGAAAACCGACAATCTCCTGTCAATCCACATTAAAAATATCGTCAGAAAATAGTACCCTTGTCGAGAGTGGTGACCCTGCGGTCGAAGATCGTGAAAATCGTGTAAATACTATTAATCGAGACGAGAACCAGTCCGATGTTACAGGGCCATCGACACTGGGATCAAAAAAACTTGATCGCAACGAATCTTGCTCACGTAAGTTTCTGTTCCTGATTTTTGAAAGTATATCTTGAACAATATACGTCGACATTAGGAACTATTACACTTTTCTTCATTTTCGTAGCTTCTGCCAATGGCGTTAAAACGGCTTTGGATGATCACAAAAGAAACAAGAGGAAAGGGAGAAGAAATGAAAGAAGAAAAATATCACCTCGTACAACACAATCCATTGCGAATTTCGGCGCAGGCACCGTAATACTTTCAAATTCTGGCAAGGTTGTACCCGTTGTGACACCAATGGGTGCACTGCCTGCGTCTAATCTAATTGTAAATACCAGTCCATCCTCCGCTAATTCGCCCATAATCTTAAACAGTGCTCGCTCACATCAGATGATTTTCATGCAGCCTGTTGCGCAAGAAACCAATCGTGTGCAAAATTCTGTGATAGCTTTACAGAACCAAGCATTTATTAGTACCGTGCAAAAAGTTGCCGTAAGCACTATGCCAAACATTCGCACTAATGTTGTGCTCAACTCTCAAGATTGGTTTTCCAACGTGAAGACTATCATTGATGCTACGAAAATAGGCGGGCATAAAGGAATCTTGCCCAAAGGTAGAGAAGTCACAAAGACTACAATGGCCTACAAAGTTCCTATTCCTGCAGTTCACAAAGCTAAGGTTCAAAAAATTAAGGATACTGAGGCTCAACGAGATATCGTACACTCACTCAAGCTACGATCAAAGGTTACCTCGTCGAAATCAACAAACGAAACGCGAGGACATGGATCGATAAAAAAAGTTGCAGTTACGAACAGTCATGAAAATGCGAAATCTAATGAATCTAATAATGTTGATGACTATAATGCTGAGGATAGTAATGACAGCAACACCTCTTCTGAAAATAATAAGAGAGATGATGGAAAGAAGAATGGAGTTCTTAACAAAATGGATGAAGGGAACAAAGAGGAAAAAAGGTTAGCAATGACGAGTGAAGATAATAAAGGAAAAAAGAATAATACGAAGAAGAAAAAGAATGAGGATAAAAACAAAGATGAGGTAAATGTTCAATCACCAATTAGAACCGATAAAGAGCGATTATCGCTTAAACGCAAGTTAAAGAAAAAGGAAGCTTCTCACCCTGAAGAATCTGAAGTAAGTAAGAAACGTAAAAAAAGTGATAAAAACGAATCCTCAGAAAATAAGAAAGAAGCTGAAATGGTGGAATTACCAACAACTTGTAAATCCATAGAAAGAATGCAAAACGTCATAGAAAAAATAGAAGATCATGTAAACGACACCTTGTCACATAACGGAGATTTTGCGTCACCAGAGTTAGGGGTATCTAAAACTGACAGGGTAGCCAACTTAGACAAAGTTGACAAAGTATCAGCCGAGAAAGATTACAACGATCAAAGCTTACACGACAGTATTAAAACGGTATCGAAAATAGTACCCACTGCTATTACCGAATCCCAAACTATGAAAGTTAGTGAGGATTGCGAATCAAGTAGAGATCTCGTAGCATGTCAACTAGAGTTTGAGGCACCAGGTGGTGACGTCAGTGTAGTATGTTCTAACAAGAGTACGAGTATTGAATATTCACTGGATAAAGTTATGACAAATACAAGACAGATGAACTCTATAGTTTCTAAGGATTCTACAGCTCCTAATATTCAAAGAGACGAGACTGTTGCCCAAGAGGGAAGAAAACTACTCTGTGATCTTGGTAGCAGACTTGATGACCTACTTCAAGGAAATTCAAAGACTTTGGAAATGGCTGAGAGTCCAACCACTACGCCTGACAACAGCAAGATCCTCTTAAATCTTGATACTAATACAACAACAACTATGAGAACAAAGACCGATGCATGTACTTCCAATACCAAGAGGGATGACAGTGAAGAAAGATCTGTTGAGAGAAATAGGACTGAGACATGTGAATCTTTGAAACCTTCTGTAGATATTGAGACTACTGGCTCTGTAAAATTAGACAGTTTGGCGAGAGATGCGGATGGACTGAAGTCGTTGTCATACAGCACAGATAATACTTTTATTCCTATCAGTAGAACAGAAGCTCTTCATTCTGATCTTTCAAATGACATTTTTGCCTCGCTTCAAGTACCTTCGAGCTCACACAATCCTGAATCAATATCACCTACGGCAGCTTTTCTCATGGCCTTTCCGCTAGTGTCAAGCCTTAATGGCAAAACTGAAGTTCTGGAAGAAGAAATAAAAGAGGATTTTAAATATCATAGTCAGACACCTCCGATGCTTCTACAGATAGGTACAATGGAGCCTAATAGCTTCAAGATAAAACTAACGGATAAAGAAAGTGAACTTCCTGAGGAAGTACCTAATGAATCACTCGAAATGTCCAGTATCTCCACAAGAAAGAAGACAGATTTACCATCACCATTGGCATCATCTTCATCGTCACCTACTTCATTGCCCGCACGAACCTCAATAACGCCAACTTCATCAGCCACGGCATCTGCCTTACCATCTCGAGTTGTAGAACACGTAACAGAAGCAATAATAGTTCCCGCAATGTCTCGATCATCTATAGAAATTCAGCCGACGTATATCTCCTCTGTAAAGACACGTCCTTCCGTTTCCAGTGAGGACCAGTTGTCCACCTCTTCAGCAGGTTTTTCACGAAGTGTATCAGAGTGTACCACCAGTCATGTCCAACCGAAACTCTCTACAGAATGTTCTGCTGAAAAGCCAGAATCCGCAAACGTCCCTTTGCTTCTTGATACTTCCAAAGTATTACCAAAAGTTGTAAATAGTGAGACAGTGAAGAAACCTTATAAGATAGTGCATGGAAAGGATGGGACAGTGCCGTCAAAAACCTTATCCGGGGTGACCAGTGCTTTGTCGTACACTTATCCAGTATCAAATTATGAAAGTGATTCTAGGATAACTATATCAACATCCTTAGCCTCAACCTCGTCTGCATTAGAAAATCAACGTCTATGCCAAGTGCCACAACTTGAGTCTCGTACAATGTTGAAATTACCTGACTCAAACTTAATAACTTCATCGAATGCTGTTTCAAGTTCTTCTGACGTGAATAAGTATGATATTACTGGATGCTATTCAACTTGTCAAGATTTCGTACCAAGTTATTCAAGTTTTGAAAATCAACGATCCTCTCGTTATGGGCCTTCCGGTTTCACACCTTCCCTTGAAATGAGTAATACCGCAACAAGTACTTCGAATTCCCATAGAAATCTTAAGAACTTCACATCTCTTACTTCGTCTTCGACCACCTCTTCCAGCTCAACTGCGATTCCCTCAACTTCTTGCACGACAGCGGGCTCCGGCAATTCCCCTTGCGCGGGTAATGTAGCTCCGAGTAGTCGCGTTGGTATTACTACCTCATCCTCTTCTTCCTCGCTTGTTGGACTGGAACGTGATTACTCCTTACGAACCGAAGAGTTGCTGGCTACGTCCTCCCAGAATCTTCAACAACAACACTATTCACAGCCTGTATCAATAGCCAGTCAAAATGTTCAACGAAATTATGTTGAGCAAAGTAGAAAGGATGTAATACTAAGCACAGATTCACAGAATGTTCAGCATCATGTGTATACCACAAATACGCAGAAAGATGAACTGCTTCCTAGTTTTACTAGGAATACGCATAACAGTTATGCTCCTCGGGATAAGGATAATTTAAATTCAGTCTCCAGGAACGTTCAGCAAAATTATGGGCTTCGTAACAAGGAACAACAGTCCACGAATTCGCAGAATCCTCAGTCTCAGCTTCAACGTCAGCACCAGTATCAACCACAGCCTCAGCCTCAGACTCAGTCTCAGCACCAGCATGCATTACAACATCAAACTCAGCCTCAACCACAACAGTTGAGTACATTTCTGTTGCGTAACAAAGAAAATTTTACGCAGAATATACGTCAGGATTATGCTATACAAAAGACTCAAGAAATGACTTCAGATGAAGATCGACAGCAAAAGCACAATAATTACTTAACGAAGAAAATTGAGGTTGATAATTTTTCGTTAAATTTCTATGGGAAGGATTCACAAACAGATGCTCTTTCTAATGTAGAGATCATTGACGCCTTTCAAGGAAAACATGCGCAAACCAGTACGCAGAGCAGTTACCTCCCTTATGAAAAGGAAGGAAAGCGATTTCTTGGTGATCGGCCAGTACATTCCCTTGGAAAATCTCTTCTTACTTCTCAAAACTCTCTTCCGACGTACTATCAACAGATTCATCATTCTCATCAACCTCATCAACCTCTTCAATCGATTCCGAGCCATCAAAGTCATGAGAATCATCATCAGACTCAGCATCCCCACCAGAACCATCAGTCGAACCAGCTCGCTACCACTTCAAATTATGAACAAAGTACAGTCACAGAGAATTCCATTAAATCGACCACTACAGTCGCTCATAACTCTTCCAACTTCAGCATCCTTTCCTGGACCACTTTCTCTCCGGTGAGTACAAACAACAATCTTGTTCACTTCGAACAGGCTCAGTCGCAAGTGGATGCTTCTGTAAGCGGTGCTGCAGCGACAGTACTGGGGACAAGTACAGCGACAGCACCAACTGTCAGGACGACACCTGCCGAGAACAAAACTATCTGTGACAATTTTAGCTACGTTCCATTACATAAAGACAGTTTCGGGTTTTCCGGTATCCTCTCTGATGCATTCTCAGCTGAGAGCACTTTACATTCATTGCATATGGGCAAGTCTTCTACGAGGACAAAACCTCCTCTCCTAGAAATGCCGAAACAGCCATCATTTCTCGAGACTTCGAAGTTGGGCATACTTTCCCAAAAGCATCTACAAAATCATAATCATAGTCAAAGTCATAGTCAATCTCAAAATCAAAGCCAAAATCAAACTACTCAATCCATCGATTATAAATATCTCGCAGAACCAAAGAATAAAAGCAAGTATTCAATGGAGACTGAGTATATTCACAACGAGTTTACTATTGGTATGGATCATCAACATCCTCATCATCATCAAAATCACCATAATCAGCAGCAACAACAACAGCAGCACCAGCAACACAGCTCTAAACAGCAATCGTCAATATCAATTCCAACAAAGCAGGAAAAATCCATTCCTTACGCAATGACTGGCTACAATCCTCCAATAAGCTTTGATGTGTCAGATCGTAATAATCCAGTGAAGTATTCAGCTGATACCTATATAGGAGGAAGTTTCAAATATACGGATAAGTCGCTACTACATCAGACACAGAAATACCAGCCACTCGCACAAACTCAACTTCCATCAATGCCAGCACATAACAATAGCATTGGTTACATCCATAAGCAACCTCAAAATTCCAACAAGTCTAAAACTCATCAACAGCAGCATCAGCAACAACAAAATCAACATCCTCAGCACCATCATCATAATCCTCATCAGCAGCATCACCACCACCAGCAACATCATCATCAGCAAGTCCAACCACACCAGCAACATCAGCAACAACAACAGCAGCAAAACAGCAATAGAGCACCTGTTAATTGGATGATGACACCGGAAGTCAAACACAATACAAATATCACGGATATTATACTACCGCCGATTGGGAAGGAGCTTGACTTTTGTCAAAATAATCTTTTCTCACAAAGTACGACGTACAACCAGAGTACGAGTAATCAATTTTATAATAACTACGATGTTCCACATAGTTTTCCAAATATACCGGTTCTGCAAAACGAGTCAAAGAAAATTGATATCTTCTACACGGAGGAGCAGCCATTTTCTTGGTCACCAACCAAAAATCCCCATACTCTCGTGGAACAGAGTCAAACGATTAAATCAATTGAACAACATATTGTTCCTCCAACTCTACCAACTCTTGTGGGTGATCTTGCTTTGGGTACCAATATTCCTGACAAGCAAAACTTCCTCTTTAGTCAGATTCCAGCAGCTGCAGTTGCGGCTGCTGCCGCTGCAGCTGCCATGGCTACTGCTGCTACCACTGTATCAACATCCACGTCAACTACTGTTTCAACGACATCATCGAGCCTTCTTCTGACTTCTAGTTCTGTAACATTTTCTACGCCAGTATCAACTACAACTTCGACATCCGCTTCCATATCTACGTCCACTTCCACTTCTACATCTGCATCCAGGTCGACGGCTCCTTCCACTTTAATATTCACACCAACAACCCCTGCAACGACTACGTCGTCATTGACGTCAACCTCAGGATCAGGATCGACATCGATATTGACGTCAACGTCAGTGCCGATATTAGCTCCTACATCAACGTCAACTTCGACATCGACATCAGTTTCGACATTGATTTCTAATACTGCTACTGCCGCTGCAGTCGGAACAATGGCAACCAAGTCAGCTAATATTGAACACACAGAAAAAGATTCGATTTCTGGAAAGGATAAGGAAACCAGTGCTCCTATCAGTCGTGATTTTCCGACAATACTTCATTCACAGCACGCTTGTGCTCAGGGTACTTTTTTGTCTGTCAGCCAATTGGTGGAACATGAAAAAGCAGAAAAATCTCAGCAACAGCAACAAGTCAGAAAACATCAACGGAAAAGCAGCAAGCGACAACTCGACATGCGGAAGTCAACTAGTCAACCTACTGGAGAACATCAACAGTCCAGAACACCTGCGGAACAGCAACAATCACAGCTTCACCAAGATGAAAGGAAAAATGTCAGCGTTTCTGCTTCGTCTTCTGAGCAACATAATTTCTCAACAGAGCATACTTATCAGCAACAGAAAAATTATTCGCAAAATGATTTTCAATGGAGATCTCGAAATTGCAAAAGCAATTACACGGCTGAAGCTCTGATTGGAGGTAACTCGAGTGCACTCCAGCAGAACAATTTACACCAGCAGCAGCAACAGCAGCAACAACAGCAGCAACGACAGGAGTCAAAGCACGTGGGGCCTATAAAGTTTCAACCAAATTACGAATCCACTAAATTTGGAAGTGGTTTGTCAGGATCAGGTACAGACGTTGCGACGATGCCTCTCAATTATTTCTCAGGGGCTGACGAGAGTAACAATTATGGTCAGGTCAATCAAAACTTTAATTCCTACGCTTCATACTCCTCAAATGCATCGAGTATCTATCCCACGACGAATTTTATAACAAGCATACAAAACACATCAGCATCATCTGGCTATATGATGCCGCTTCACGAGAATACTGATTACCTGGAATCATCAAATTCATTTCTTTTACCAAATGCCACGGTAACACCTGGCAACTCAACATCTAATGTCTTGAAGAATCAACACTATGCTACTTCAGCCTCTACTGCCATTGTTGCTGCTTCCAATTCCGGTGGATCTGCAGTGATAGTCAGCGGTTCAAAGAATCAAAACTGCGAGAAACGGAATTATTCTCTCTCAAAAAGAAGCAAACGCAAAAATGATAACGGTGCTACAGGAATACAGAGCATCGACTTCTCCATTTCCGGCATGAACTCACCCCTTGAGGATTATCATTCAAGTTTTCTACCTCATGGTAATGTGTACCAAAACTCATCAGTTCTACCATCTCCGGCGGTATCAGTTTCTTCGGTGCCACACTCGGCACCCCCGACACTGGCTTCTGCAATAGTGCCTCCACCGCCACCACCTCCACCGTCACCACCGCAGTCATCCTCACCAGCACTACCACCACCATTGCCCCTGTCAATATCCTCTTCTGCCCATCAAACTAACGTCTATCCAAAGCCGGTACTGAATGGCAATCTATCAGGATTACCTGTGCCAGGAAACGTTCAAAATGTTTCATCAGCTGGTCTTGCCATGAGCTCCAATGTTACCGGAAGAGGAACGGCTGTGGCTAGCCCTATGGTGATGACACATCCTTCTGGGACAAGTTTAACCAACTTTAACCTTAGCACTATTTTTCCTGAAATTAATGATAAGGTTTTTATCTCTCTATTTATTTGAATATTACTGGCTTGTTACGTATTGATACTCTATCATTTAATCTTATTGACTCTTTTACAGGTTGTCGGTACCGTTCCTTACAAGCCTCTCACGCAATCCGTGAATCATGGTAGTACTTACACGCACTCACCAAACTATGCGACACCTTTGGCGCGTCAGGCACTGTCCCAAGTGAATAACACATAATTAATACAATATTGTGGTCATGACCACTTTACTAATTATTATTTTATTTCAGGTACCAGAGTCTACGACTCAATTCGTGAACAATATGCAACCTCCAGCATCGAGTGTGCTTCACTACAAAAATGCCTGATTTTTAAGAAGCACACATACCACAATGGAGCCTGTAACATAGTAAAACAATGTAAATACGTTAATAATGAAAATAAAAGAAGCTAAAATACTGATTACATCATCTTTCATTTCTTGTAGCTGTGAGTTCGACAGTAAACTATAAGCCAAGGTCGATTAACTGACAGAAGCAGCGACGAATGGAAGAAAGTGGCGATGATTGTGGTGTAGTAATGGTGTAGTAATAAGTGGTGTGTAATCGTGTGGTGGCGAAAGTGACGGCAAGGAGAACAACAAAAACACTTTCGTGTAAAAATACTTGTCAAGTACAGGATTGCTGTGAATTCCTCTAACAATAAGAAACAATATTGAAATCACTATATGATCCCAAGTACATAAGTCAATACAAATTTGCTTATTATATGATCTATTAATAGTTCATCATATTAATTGTATCTTCAAAATTGTCTATAACGTTTTCACTACTCATTTGTGTTATAACTGCTGCTTATATCTAATAATGATTAAATGATCAGTTAATAATTAATAACGCGTTAGGTGATTTCATATGAATGAATAAAAAAACATAAAGATAAAATAAACATCATCGAACTGTGTATTATAGCGGATATGCAGTTGACGCACTCTTGTTGCCCGATATTTCACTATTTTTTCCAAATTTTCATACAAAGTTTGTAATAATAACATATCTACCTTCAATAACTTTAGTCCACAGCTTATTATGTTCCTTCGTCATCTTTGAGAAAAGTTAAGTCAGATGATATATATAATTTTTCAATTCGGAAAAAATTCTACTTTAGAAGGTGAGGATGAAATAGATCAAGTAAAATCGTATCATAGTTTGAGATAGAGCGAAAGAGATTTTTTTAACACGTAATCACTTATTTCAATAAAAATGGATACACTTCCTAAATGCCTCCTCCCAGTAAAACGTACCGCATTTACGACCTTAATTTCGAGGCCAAGCGGAGCTTAGATTTCAAGTTTCAAGAGCGTTTTTTATAATTTTCAATGCTTGTCGTTTAGACGAAAAACTATTGAGCAGAGGAACAACGGTACACCCTAGATCTTAAACGTCTCATCTAAAATACGGGGAAGAAACGTACTGGTACCATCTCCTTGAAGTTGTTACATGAAAACTCTATGTTAAAATTAACGAATGGACGCGAATTGGAATTTGTGATCGATAGATTTCATAAAAACGGTGAATATCTGACAAAATCGCACGAAAAGTTTGATACCTACCTATACATCGTGCCACATACGAGATCGTACAATCAGCAGCCCAAAAAATTGAAAAGTGTTGGGAATGTAAGCCCTTAATTAATAATGGTTTTTAAAATCATTCAGAATAATAAAAAACATGATGGCTTGTGTTGGGAGTTCTTTTTTGGGGGCTAGAGGTGCAGCCCAAAAATCGAAAAGATTTGAAAATTGAAATTTATACCATGATATATTTTTATAATGCATAAAGAACAGTTTCTAAAGCAATTGAACTTGTAAAACATAAGAAAAGTACATAAGGGGGTGGTTTTTTCAGAAAGGGTGGTCCGATTTAATTGCGACTAAGCGCATTCGACAGCCCTTAAAAAGCCCAAAAATATGACCTAAAATAAGTTGAAGTTATCATTACAGGTGAGTGAGAACGAGTGTGGTGGACCTAGGTCCACCACAGATCTGGGTCCACCACACTAGTTTTCTGGGTGGCATTTTAGAAGGAGTGGTCCAATTTCATCGCGACTAGGCGCGTTCGACAGCCCTTGAAAAGCCCAAAAATATGGCGTATAATAAGTTGAGGTTATCATTACAGGTGAGTGAGAACGAGTGTGGGTGACCCAACTTGGTCCCTTTATATAGGCATAGGTATAAACATAAATTATTATTTTCTTTAACTTTAACTTCCCAACGGTCCTCTGCCCGCCAAGCTATACGTTCGTGATCACGTTCAACTCGGCTACCACGGGATGCGCATTATCGACGAAGACGATGATCACAAAATTCTACTCCCAAACTCGCTGCTACGATTTAGCGCCATGTTTTTGATATCGCCTAAAACCGAAGCGTTGTGCATCTCCCTACTCATCTCGGGTCTTCTCAAACGTTGCACGATTGGTTCATTTCCTATAAATTCTGAGCTTGGAAACGTAGTCATTGGACGTACCTGTCATAAGTGTGTCGAAACGTAGTCATTGATTCTACCAAAAACCTTTAAAAAACTGTAAGCTCAATAGTAGTGGGGGTAGATCAGACGATGGCAATGAGTTGGCCGGACAAATACAAATTTTTTAAGTAAGAACATTCTGTGAGATTTTAATCGATGTAGAATCGTTTGGTGGTTACAAATTAACTAGTTAAAAGGTTTGGTGCGCATTAGTTCTGCCCAAAATTGTAAAAGATGATTAGGGCAATGTTAGTGGCTTGCGTCATTGAATGTGTTCCGAAATGAGTTTCAGTAACTCAGTACCATCATTAATGCAATGCGGCTTTATAGAACTCCAGTACAATACTGCAAGTTACTGAAACAGATTGAATGGACTGAGAGTGCCGGCTAACTTATTAGAGGTAGTAAGTATTAACTAAACCGATTTAAGGCCTTCGTGTAAACGTAGTTACTCACGATGTCAACCAATGTCAACCATATAGGATTTCTAGTTTTATTATACGCTTCTAAACTAGAGGCGCTGCAGTCAGTGCCGATTTCCTATCAAGGGAGTTGACGTCCCCTGCATTAGTCGAAATTGGTCGAAACGCTAAACATTTCCATATTTCGCGTCTGATCTGTACACCATTATGGACTCTCTAGCAAATTATGGGAGCGACGGGGAGAACAGCAACAATTCTAACGATTCGAAGGTGAGTGACGAAAAATACATATATTTTTTATTCTACGCAATTTTTTTCCTAAGTATAGTATGGCTGCACAGTATGAAAATTTCTCGGTAATAACAGCTTTACTTTGAGCGTAATGTCAGACATGTCTACTCGCAGGCTAAATCAGAAGTTTCTATATTTCAAGTCAAAAATTTATAGTTTGTCGCGTCTTACTATAAGAAGTGCTATTATAATTTTTTCCTTGTATCTTAAAGTATACGTTTATGAATTTCTCATATCTCAGATACATAAAATCTATTGTCGCTGCCGTTTGGGCGGTATCCTCTTACAAATTGTCCATAATTATAATAGCTGTGGGGACGATACATAATAATTACAACACTCCAATAAATAAGAATTCTATAATAAAACTTACTGATTGTTACACAATTGCCATTTATGAGGAAATGAGTATTAATTTTAGAAAAGCTAAAAAATGTCAAACAATACTTATAGTATTACTTGCAAAACAATGCAGTAGTTCAGCAATGGATTGTTTTTTTTCTTTTCATTATCCAAATATTTGTTGTTATACATTTAACATGAAGATTGGTAATTGTATATTGTAATATACTACTGCAAATATAATAGGAAAGCAATGTTTTTTTCTTTGTAATCTTATGAATAAATACTTGAATATTTAACATTTGCATAATAATAGATGCATTTTCTTTCTTAAGATGCAGTATCCAGAAACAGGAGATATATCAAGCAGACGGGCCAGCGATGCTAATTATGATCCAGTGCAAATGGACATGAGTGAGGTACAGGCATAATGCATGGCCGAAACCATTTTTTTTTTATTTTCATTTACTGCTAGGGATCGATGCAATTAGACAGAGACTGAATCGATTCTACGGTGTTTTCTCATAGATGCCGTATGTAAAGACAGGGCCTCCAAGCTGGTAATTAAAAGTTTTATGTGGTCACGTCTTAGGCTATATCACTCATTTGCTCTTATAAATAGAACAGGATTTCTCATTCAACACTTGCATGCAGAAGTTCAAAAATTACAGTGTATATCAAATTTCTTGGATATGCAACAATTATACCATGTATGGATATGTTGTTATTTTTTAAAAGTTATTTTGTTTTTCACTTTAAATCTATATGTACATGACGTGACTTCAAAACATTTTTGACCAGCTGAGATAAATCAGGCTAGCATTGAGATATTATGAAAATTAATTAATAAGTAAATGGGACTAGTGCCATTTCGTGAGAAAATATTAACACGTAGCTCTGTTGGTAATACATGATACAATATCTACGCACCTCGGCAAGGTCTATGCTGTGCGAGGGTCTTTCAAGTCTACCCCCAAGTCCTATTCCGAAGACAAAGGTGAGTAGAGGAAGCCGGCAGAAGGTAACGCTAATAAAAAAAACCAAACGAAAAACAATACGTGAAAAAACGATTAGGAAGAGGTCATTACTAATTGTTCCAAGCAGATAAGAAACAGGACATACTGAATATACTGATTATTTGTCGGTAGTAAAAAATTAGCCAATTGCAGCGGTCAATTTGCCAATTCATTAATAAATTAACAGTTTCTAATTAGTCAGTGAATAAAATGTATTTCAGGCTTAAATTATCGGTTGGAATGTAAAATATTTTGTAATGGCGTGTACTCCCAAGTACACGGTACGTCCCAGCAGTTCTTCTCATCTTTCACTAACGACCATAAAATAATAATTAATTATGTTCCGATTTATCACTCAAAAAACCTTCTAATAATATTGAGTGCGCATCTCTCTGTAGGGAATATAATATTTAATTAGGAAAATTATCCTCTTGTTTTTATCAATTTTCTTTTTATTTGAGACAGAAAAGTCAAAAGTTTATCAACTAAATTTTCTCTATGAAACAAAGTAAGAGGAGGATTGCACTAAAACCTTCCTTTTTTATTTCTTTAGGAAAGCAACAACAACAACTCTTCTCCAGAGTCCGGTAGTGAACGTACTAACAGTCCAGCATCCGGACGCATCCCGACCAGTAGTTCCAGAACAGAGTCTTCACGGACATATTCCTCTCCTGCAGACCAGAGGTAGGCTGGTTTGTATTCATCGACGCTCGTAAAAGCTGTTTTTTGTTTCATATCAATATATATTAATTTTATAGAAAATATTCACAAGATTCAGTAAATTCAGTACTATATCATATATCGATATAATTATCTAATTATTTTCATTATTTAAACGAGCCAATTAATAATACGAATCTGTGTGGTATACCCCTGCAGAACGTAATCATTTTACAGGCGAACGGATAACGAGAATCATTCATCCACGAGCTCACGGGATGATAACAGAAGGTCGGACCGCGCTAAATACTCCACTGATAAATCACGGAGATCCTCGAACGAGGAAAGGAAACAGCGTGACCCTGATCACAGAGATAGTAAAGACACGAGGAAACCGCGAGACGAAGAGAGAAAGTCACGAGATGACGAGAGACGACGCAGCGATCGGACATCTTCAGGAAGTTGCCGTGAAGACAAGACCGAGGACCGGGATAAAACGGACAAAGATCATCATCATCGAGAGGACAGGAGGGACCGTGATAGAGATAGAAACGAAAGAGATAGACGTAGGGATAGAGACAGGGACCGTAGATATGTACGCGATGATAGAACCAAAGATCGTCATCGTGACGAGCGCTCGAGTTATCACAAGGAAAAGGATCGCACGAGATCCAGATCAAGATCCAGAGATCGTGCACCACTTCCTTTTAGAACAATGAGCTACAGAGAAGAAAAGGGCAGGAATAAATTAGCACAGCTAGAAAAATTGGGCATTGAACTGAAAGCTCCAGAAGGTGACCCAGTTACTCCCAATGTTCAAGGCGAACCGAATTACTATAATCCACTGGCTACTGCTACACAGGGTAAATATGCTGAGCAGATACAGAAGAGGAAACTTCTCTGGGCAAATAAGGTAATGTACTAAAATTATCTTAATCTATGTAATGTATTCGTAACTTTTTTTAAATCTCCAGTCCAAATCTGATGAGGGTAAAAATACAACTACCACAGCTTCTACGGCTAATACTTGGGTTGGCACTACTTTCACTCATGACCAGGATGGTAAAGTGACAGCGAAATTTAAGAGGCTCATGGGCATAAAGGGCGATTTACCCACAGCTCCACCAGCTGGTGCAAAACCGGACATCTTGAAGAAGCAGGAAGAAATGTTTAATAATATGGAACAACAGTACGAAGTTGCGCGTGCCACAACACATACGCAACGTGGGGTTGGACTTGGTTACGCTACAGGTGGATATCAATTTCCACGATAAGACAACTCAAATATATCAACTGCGTATTGAACCGCTAGAGAACTTTTGTATAAAAGAAAATCTTCCGATCGTTGCCGTGGCAATTTTAATCATCAAATAAAGGACAAATAAAGTTACTGGAGGCTGCTATACGATTGAGTAAATACGTCGTCAGGAGTTAAAGTGGCACTCCGAATCTCGCTACGATAATTGATATTCTTCCACTGTAGAATTAAAAGGAAAATCTGTAGCAAGGATCCGAAAAATACAGTTTGCTTAATATTAACTCGGCATTATCTTTTTAAATAACTCATTAATCGAATGATCAAATTAACTGCCCGAACGCGAAGCTTTATTATTAATATTAGTTTAGTTTCTTCGGACTTTATGCTAATAAGCAGACCTAGGAACTATGTTTGATTTTATTCATCCTAAGAATATACAGTGCGATATCGCTACAGTTTTTGTAGTATGCGTGAATATGACAATTGTACAAACAAGTCTGTATAACGTAATAAAATGAGTGTTTCGTAATGAATAAATGATGCGACAATTTGAAAATATATTTTACCTTCTCAGTAATAATAAAGTATGAAAATTTTTGTTTGAATATACAGACTTCCTTTTTTTAATTCTTTATAGGCCAATCTATTTTTTTTTGCCGACCCACCCCAAATACAAACTCAAAAATTGAAATTTCTCCATATTTATGAAACTGAAAGTTTACTTTTCATTAAAATGATTAGTACCTAACGTTTATAACATTACGTAAGTAGTGACTCAATTAATTGTTAATTATTCAACAAGTCTGTTATATGTAAAATGGAGAATATGAATCACTGATATAACAAAATTTATTATTTGCAACTAAGTCCATGCACGTAAATCAAATGGATGGAGTTTAAAAAAAACCACACGAATTCGATAAAGCCAAGCCACCTGCCCACCTGCCTGCAATCCAGGCATCTGCTACCATAATGCGGAATCAGTTACATTTGAAATAAACAGTTATGCCAACACGATAGCTTGAGAAAACGAAGCAAACCGATTTTTTTCTTACTCTGAATGAATTCATCAGAGCATTAAAATAATTTTTTTTTTCTTAATTCTGTAATAGAACATTCGGCAGACTATGCACAAAAAGATGATTTATATATTTGTATAATTATAATGTCATCCAATACAAGATTATTAAAAATAATTCGGATATAAACAGGCATACTGTAATTATTGCGCAGTAAATAACTTCTTAAGATGTTCTCGTCTTTTCGCTTCACATTCTACAACTCCTTTTTTGCATTTAAATCCGGATATTCACATGTTCTCACATGGATATTCATTTGTGCACGCATTTGATATACACATTACGCATTCATACTCACCATCCTATGATACTAGCTTCTGATTGGCTGATGCTCGTCAAATAGGCGTGTAACAGAGCGTAATTCCCCGCCATTGAAACATGTTTACCAATATGGCGTACTGACATTTGAATTTGGACGTTACATCTTCTTAACGGACAGAGAAAAGTTGTAAAACATATGTGAAAGTATCGATATTACGTGACCAAAACACAATTCCTTGCCGCTAAAGTGTCATCTGAAGATCGTTGACAATTTATTTAGCAGCCATCATGGAGAATTTCGTAAAGATCGAAAAAATCGGCGAAGGTAACGCTCTTAGCGAATTTCTCTTGCAGTTTGGCGTGTTTCTTATTCTCTTACCTGGAGAGGATTAGCCTGCCATAATCGTTTTATGCGAAAAATAACTGACTATGTATTTTGTTGTTGATCTCATTAAATTTCAAATCACGGGAATATTTTCTAGTAAATATGAAGAATTTTGAATGCGTGGCATCACGAAAAGGACGTTGTCCTTTTAGGCGGCTTCATTCTGGTTATTATTTATTTATACCAAATAAGTCGAGATATTTTTTCACTCTTGTAATTATTTACCTATATTCAATTTTCATTAAATTAATTTTTTATGAAACATACTTGTAATAAATATTTAGTAATTGATGCCCTTAATTAATGTTCCTAACTTTGAATTATATTTGTTTTACTGTTTGGAAAACGTAGTGACAGAATGTATTCAAAGATTGAAATTAATTGTAATGAGTTTGACATAGCATATATAATATGCACATTGTAAGTAGGTTTTTTCATGGATATTGTCCTTCAATGTTAAAGGTACATATGGAGTTGTATATAAAGGAAAGCACAAGAAAACTGGACAGATAGTAGCCATGAAGAAAATCAGGCTGGAAAGTGATGATGAGGGAGTGCCATCAACTGCAATCCGAGAAATCTCACTATTAAAGGAATTACGTCATCCAAATATTGTCAGTCTTGTAGATGTTCTTATGGAGGAACCCAGACTATATCTTATTTTTGAATTTCTTACAATGGATCTGAAAAAATACATGGACAGTTTGGGTACGGGCAAGCTCATGGATCCTAGTGTAGTTAAGAGTTATTTATATCAGGTTTGTCCTAAAAGTTAAAAAAATTATAAATTGTCTAGTAATAAATATCTCTTGTTTAACCAATATTTTCCTTAATAGATTACTCGTGCTATTTTATTCTGTCACTCACGCAGAGTGTTGCACCGTGACTTGAAACCCCAAAATTTATTAATCAATAAGCATGGCTTGATCAAAGTTGCCGACTTTGGTCTTGGTCGTGCATTTGGTATTCCTGTTCGAGTCTATACACACGAAGTTGTCACTTTGTGGTACAGAGCACCAGAGATCCTTCTCGGAGCTAGTAGGTACACCTGTGCCATTGACATATGGAGCATTGGATGTATTTTTGCTGAAATGTCAACAAAAAAGCCACTATTTCAAGGGGATAGCGAAATAGATCAGCTCTTCAGGATATTCCGGTAAGTCTCCACAAACACAAATCTTAATTCAATCATGGAATGAGCTCCTTGGTATCACTTCTTAAATACTATACGCAGCGTCCTGCGAACGCCTACTGAGGAAATATGGCCAGGCGTGACACAACTATCTGACTACAAAGCAACCTTCCCTGATTGGAGGACTAATAATCTGGCGACCCAGGCCAAGACCCTTGACGTAATGGGCCTGGACCTTCTGCAAGCAATGCTCATTTATAACCCGCAGCACAGAATATCCGCTCAGGCTGCGCTGCAGCATCCCTACTTCGATGACTTGGACGTGAGGAAGTTGCCACCAGAGGACACGTACTGATGAACGAACAAGAATAATTTCATAAGACACATTTACAACGAGTAGTCTCATCCGTAGAAATTCGCTAACTTGGCGAAATTTCCTTCTCGAGCCTTCTCCGTGCTCTTCAACTTTAGGAAATCATAAGACGCTCTTTTCTTTAAGTATTTTTTATTATCGCGATATTTTATGATCGTATTACTTTAATGATTTTTTGCACTTTTATTATTATTATTGTAGAACACGCAATGTTTTTCTTTGTTTTTCGATTCGACGTTGTTCCTAAGGATTCTAATTACGTGTTCATTTAGCAAACGACTACTTCCAGGGAAACGTGACTGCACTGTAAATCTTATTGTTCGATCGCCTAAGACATGCTGTTATCACGGTTCCTAAATTTCCACACAATTTTCTCTCTTATATGTATTGAGGTTTAAATGTACGAAAACTCGATTAGTTTTTATCCGTCAAGAAATTTTAGAGAAATCCTCGCTTCGTGTTATTACAGCAGTATAAATTTCATATTATGTTCCACTTTTTATTCATAGGCTATTCACTTAATTGCACTCTGAGCACAGATTTCTTAGTCTTTTTCGAACAGCATTGACTCTACACAGGAATCTGGTTGCATGGTGCACTTATTATCAATTTAGTGAGCCAGTGATGTGTTGTTAATATCTGCGCATGCGTACAAATACAAATCGTATTACATGTATCCATTTTTTAAACGTAAAAGAAAATTTCAGTGGTTTGGCCACTTCTTTTTCATTGTTTATCCTTCGAGATTTGTATTGTGAATTATTTCTCTATTGTGATTTACGAATTACATAATTACCATGGCGGGAATAATTACTTGAATAATTACAACTTTGGCTGCTTTTGTCAAGAAAGAAAAATTTATGCTCGAGAGAAATGAGCCGCAATACGTCTCACGTTATTTTACATTGACTAGCACATGTGTGGAGATTTAATATTTCTATAAGGGATCATAATTAACAAAAAAGAAGAAAGGGGCTCTTGCAGCGCGAGTATCACATTAATTCGTTGAACGACATTTATAACAATGTAAAATATTATATTTTTGTTGAACGAAACACTCGTCACGTATGATACAAGCACTGCAAACTAATACTGTACATAAATACGTATTAGAGGGACACACAATGCACTAGATATGATTTTTCGTAAGATATCAATGCTTTTAGAATATTTTCCTTTTGTCGCTTATAGATCATAGGTTTTTCTACTGATGACAACATTTTTAGGGACTCGCACTTGTCATCTATTTCTCCTACTTTTTTTATTCTCTCTTTTTGTGTTCACGGATCATCACACATAAATAAAATTAAAATTGTACGACAGTCGTAATTCCATTGCGTGTATACGATTACCTATTTTATTTTCATTCTTTTTTCTCAGACTGCTCTCTCAGATGCATAGATTTGATAAGACAAAATTGCCTTCGATCCCTTGTACAATGCATTTATTTATTCCGTGCTTCGACCTAGTTGTTCCTGATTTGGTATAATCTATCAATTTCTATACACTCCATTCGTAATCGTAGGCTCGATATATTTGGTAAAGAATATTTTAATTTAATAGTTTCTTGTACAGTGTCTTCTGTAAAACGCCGTTACGCTGCATACTGAAATCAACGAAAGAAACTATATTCTTATCTAAAAGGATGCGTTGTGACGGGAGAAACAAAGAATTGGATAGACTGCATAACAATTTCTAGGAATCTCTGTAAAGAGTTTCATGCTTATACAAATGCGTCATACAAGATGAAAGATGAGACGTGACTGACATGACACGTCATACTAACGTGAAACCATAGCGTTCGATGATATGCTGTGGCTGTTGGCAGTGGGGTTATCAGGAGCGTATAATTTTGGGGCAACAGGTCCTATCTAAATATTTCAGGATATATTCTAGCGAGAAAAATTTTCTTCTGTACAAATAAAATTTTATCTTAATGCCTTTGATAAAAAAAATTTCGCCTGATGCAAAAGGATACTCAAAAATATCAGCTCTTTTTTTGAAATATGAATTTTCATGTAGCAACAGAGATCTAGGTTGGGCTTATTCGGCACTACATAGATTAATACGTCACAGCTAAATACATATCGTTGTGTATGTGGCATGTAATTGGACTTCGGGTGGGGGACCAGTATAAAGTCTTTCTCCAACGTATCAACTGTTTACAGTTGAAGTATACAGCAACGTGATAGAACCTAACAGCATATTTGCAGTAAGTCTCCGATACTTGGTTTTTTTTTTTCATTGACAGTTTAGAGAAATTCTCAGGTAATTAGTGCAGTTGTATTGCTTGGTTTCGAAACATTTACAGATCAACCTAGTGGTACATGACCTCCATTACTTTTGGTAATAAATTTTGAAAATTGCCAAGGTGTTCATCTGGTCAAACATTTGCTTATTAGTTGAGGAGGCATAATGAAGGTCTATCGATAACTAATATTACGTTGAATTATGTTATTGAGATACAGAAATTTTAAGTTGTTTACTAAGAATTTTTTATATTTATATAAAGGAATTTCAATGGGGTCCAAATCGCGTGTCAACGTTAATATAATTTTCACCGTGTGTAATGAATCCTCGCGATAATCAAGTTTGTCCACTTGTCAACATTCTTAAACTCAAGCATTTATAATAAACGTGCAGCAATACACGCAGAAAAATTCGTTTCAAGTTCATCACCGCGCAGATACTATTTTATAAACGATCAGCCGTTATTTTTATTTTGATAATTGCAAATGACTTTAATAACTGACATGTCGCGGGATTTCTAAGAAATTCGATTTGCGCATTTGATTTAAAAAAAAAATCATAAATTCCACAAATCACTAAGCATAGTCAAGGGTCAATTGAGATAAATTTCACGAAATGACTATTTTATCGACATATTTCAAAAATCTATTTCATTTATTTCTTCATGTCATAAACATTGAAACTAGTGACTGGGGTCGTTCAGCTTATAACGAAAAATTCTTTTTTATTATGTATTGTATAATTTTGTATGATATTCATATTTATCTAATGTCATCGTATTGACTTCGTCATTGTTCGTTGATCTGCACAGAATTTCTTATCTCTGATATTGTTTTGCCGTACCACGTATGCTCTTTATCACTCTGCTTTATACAAGAAGTGTTGACCTCTTAACATATACTACCTCGGACCTTCACGCGTTTCTTGAGAAGTCGTAAAAGTGGGGATCTTGCTGGTCTGTGATTCACTACTTTAATGAAAGGTCTTTGCTTCATGATCTTTCTGCTCAAGGTAATAAGAAAGAGGGGGGATACATGTGATACCGAGTGTACTTGACAAAAAGGAAATACTGGTAATAGCAAGAAACGATGTTTATAATCGAGTGATTGCAATACTATGAAAAAAAAGAGAGCAGTTGTGTACATCGATGTCTTGTTGAATTTTACTTATTTATATTATCTGTATTATCTTTAGATGAAGGCAGTGGGATTATGCGTAATATTGGCAGGATGTTTGATCCTGGTCAAAGGACACAGTTATCATTTAGGGGCGTGTCCTGTGGTGGAGCCGATGCAAGGATTTCAAATGAACAAAGTAAGGAAGATTATACTATAATATAATAAATAGTATTGCATTTACTTAAAAAGAAATCTTGCTCGAATTTTAGTTTCTGGGTGTTTGGTACGTTATCCAAAAGACATCAACGGCCAGCAAGTGCATTACGTATAATTATACACGTGGAGAGGAGCCTGGGGAGTACGTGATAACACAGGATTCCGATCATCCTGTTATAGGTAGAAGAACCTGTAAAATTGATAAACTCCACGTAACATAGAGGATATGCCGATTAGATACTGGATGTACAAAATTAATGATTAATTAGGTATATACTGAGTTAGTGGACTTTGGATGACGGATTTAGATCCTATATTTAAGAGAATTCTAATCGGGCCTGTTCTCTGTGGATAAGAATATATGGGTCCTATTAGGGCTCATAAAGCCTCGTCAACGAGGATAAATGTTACTCAAGTGGAATGAATTGTCTGTAATCGTTTGAACAGGTCTTACGCCATTGAAGCATGAATACCACTACACTGGGGAATTGAGCGTCCCGGAGCCTAGTACACCAGGACGGATGCAAGTACGCTTTCCTTTGAGTAAGTACAGAGTGCAGATTTCTAAGATTACCGACGGTCGAGAATCCGCATCATTTTTTAATATGGTTTCCATACGGAATATTCTTTTTGCAGGTGTCGCTGGTAGCGCATCCCATGTGGTCTTTGATACGGATTATATCAACTATGCTGCTGTCTTTTCGTGCCAAAAGTTAGCATTCGCGCACAGACAGAGCGCTACTATACTTTCGAGACAACGTGATTTGGATGCTGGAACTATTGAAAGATTACGTAGAAAATTGAGTGACTATGGAATTGATCCGTATGATCTTAGTATCATACCACAAACTGGATGCCCAGTTGGAAATAATAGTTTGGATATCAATATCAATCCTGGTACCTTTACTGCTGAGAATTTTGGCAATGTTGTGAGAAAGGCTGGTGAGAAAATTGGAGATGGCGTAGAGTGGGTTGCGCATACCGGAAGCAAAGTTTACCACAAGCTTGCTGGAACTGAAGAGAAACCTAAGCCTCAAGAGAATGGACGTAGGGGTGAGGTTGTCAGGAATTCTGAAAAAATTGAAACCAATGAGGTCGAATGGATTCCGTAAATTTATTGAGACGAACAGGTTGCTATTTTAAGAATTAAATTAGAGATTGTTTGGGAAATAAATGTGATTATTTGTACGATTATTAATAATTTCTTCTTTTTTATTCTCGACTCATATTAGATTTAGAAAATGGGTAATATCATATTTCAAAAATTATTTTTAAACGACTGAATTGTTAAAATTTACGACCTTAGAAATTTTTTCAGAATGGCCTCGTGGATGAGTTATCTGACACGTGCGATGATTCGTTCTCATGAAAACGATTCTTTCCGAAATGATTACGATGCTCTTAAAAATTAAATTATATCTAAGACAAACTTGTAAATTAGAATAAGGTAACTACTCTTAGACTAAGACAGCTTAGTATAGATACTTTTATTAGGCAAATTGTATTACCTCACATTTTTTAAAGACAATAGTAAGAATAAGAGCTAAAAAACATTCAACAGATTAAGTTGTTAAACTGAGGAGATGATCCACACTAAAAAATGATCATCCCTCAAAGACCCTATGGCATAAATAAACGATAAGCGACTACCAAAGAAGATACGAGTTTATTTTATTGAACAATTCGAAATTGTAATTTCAGAATTTTTTATCCATAACTTAAATATATACTTTTACCTGTACCAATGTCAAAGTCAAAGCAAAACGAACAATGCTTTCCTTAAAGAAACGTTCATGCTGATCCCGAGTACATAATGAACAGTAACGAAAAATAGAGTTACTGGGTAAACATGAATTTTGAATTCCCAGCAATATAATGACCATTATTTTTTCGAAATTTCTAAGTGCCATTATATAAAGACTTTGATTTGCACCAATGATCTCGAGCACTTTGGACACAGTGCACTTGAGTATATTTTTAAAAGTGAAAGGGCAGACAAATTTTTGTTAGACCACAACAGCGGAGGAGGAAAGGTACATAATGAGAATACTATATGGCGGCATTGCAATGAATCTATATTTAAAGATCAATATATTATACTGAATATGTTTTCATATAACGTATCCTCCGTAAAGGAGTCTGCCTATCACTAGTGTATCTGCGCATTATACTATGTACCTAATATACTGAGTGATCCAAGTATTTATGAACGACAAGTGTAAATACACGTGCATCACGTGATGTGGATCTCCCCTTTATACTTCAATATACATATGTACCTACGTATACCTGTTCCTCTATGTATGTGAATATAGTCAAGTACACAATACGTAAGTGTATGGACATTAGTGTCCTGTCGTCTCATTCAACCGATCAGTTCGATCGCGACCGTTGTCCGCGTAAGAGAAAAAAATTAACAGTGTATTTTATCTTGTTAACTTAAAATTAAGAAAAAAAATTTACGAAATTTTTAGTGTAAAATTTTATTATCTTCTTCATCAGAAAACGTATCCCGGCGGATATCTCAAGTATAGGGTAAGTCAAATCTTATTAATTGCATGTAAAAAATTAATTGAATTTTTTGAAAATATTTTTCAAAGTTTCATCAACGTTTTTTTTTTATTTTTATTATTGCACCTTAACGATACACGCTATACGGATAGGTTCTAATGGATAAAAATGATGACAAATCGTCTTTAAATGTAAATGACACGTTCGTCCTATCCTATCATGATAACACGATAATCCTTCTGCGCGAAATTCTATTCTAGATAAGACGTATTATTAGTGCACAAATTATATCATCACACTGCAACCAAGTTACTCTGTACAGTGGAGTTAAGGGTAGAAGCTTGAACATCAACCCTAAAGTAAAGGGTATAGCAATGTAACAGGATTTTTAAAGTTATTACTAAATCAAACGTAGTAGTCGTAGTCAACTACTCAACTTGTCCAGAGTTGGGGTGGCTGTTGCGCACTGCAGCATTTGATAAACCTGCGCATACGGAGTCCATCGCCATCTGGTTTCACGCATCCTTTATCCCTAGATTCTTAGTTCCTCAGTGAGGATATCTTGGCGGTGAGCGTGGGACGCGCTTTGTCCTTGTACAGTGATAAAAAAGACATTGGCAGTAAAAGTAAAGGTGAGAAAGACTGTTACAATGCGTATATGGCAATTGCGTGTTTAATCGACGTATTGATCTTTATTTTCACGATGGTCGAACCATGGACCCTAACCTTGTAATTGATTACATTGGAGTTTACGTCTAGAGATGTAGTTATTGTTTACAAAGTTTCGCTAAAGACAGACAAAGTATTTATATAATCGCTTGCAATGCTTATAATTATCCCAGCAAACAGATTTTGTGACAGTTGTAGCTTGACTAAAATAAATTCTATTGTTATATAGCAAGTCAAAGTTGTTGAAGTTACGTAAATGTTATAAGCTTGCTGGAGTATTTACGATATGTGCTTGTCAATAGTGGATTTAATGTAAAAGTGATTGTTATTCATTAATATTTTTTTATTCGGGGAATAATCCTTATAAATATTAGAATGACAGTTAAATCCTTGATTGACGACAAAGATCTGTTTTTTTTTTCAATTTGAACGTATTTTGTTCCTTTTGCGAATGTAATCTCGTGATTTAGTCATATTGGGATGATGACTTGAAAATTGAATGGGGGAGCCGCATCATCCATAGCAGTTGCAGTCAACGCGTGCATCTGCAGGTTCAAGAGGCAAGTTCGAGCTTGTTGACCCACTCGGAGTCATCAAGCTCGTTTCGATTATTAATGTGTTCCAGATCTAGTTTCCTATATGAAAAGTGGGACAGCTGACAGGACGATATTATTGAATAATATCATTAAATTTTTTTCGTTTAATAAATTTAATGAAAACGATACGAATTAATAAAAGTCAGCGAAAATAATTCTGAGTTCATGGAAACACCCGTTAACTTCAAGTGTCGATGATTTCCGATAGATGGCCAACGATCGTGATTGAGTAAATCTAAGTGTAATTCCATTAAGATGACATCAATGAAACCTTTCCTTGAGAATGTATAATGATGCAATGAGAATAAGAGATAATGGAAATTCTTCTATTTGATAAAGGTCAAGTCATATTGCCATCATCAATAGCGACACATGCTCTTTCATAAAAATTGTATATAGTCGGTCCACAAGCAAAATAGCTTAAAGCGACAGATGGATAGATGCAACACCCGTAGTGAAATATGTATGGCAATTCAATGAAAATCAATGTAAAATCATTCGTTGCTTTTGGCAACAGAGCATTGGTAATTGGAAAATTTTTTTAGGGGATTCGGTACTTAGTACGAAACACGTGTTCCTATTTGTCACTTTAAGCTATTTTACTCATGGACCAATTATACTATGGATAGATATGTATTATACTATACTGAAGTCATTACGTATGTAGAACCAGAGGCTGATAGTACACATAGGAGTAAATATATGTGCAATGATTATTGGCTGAGTATAACGTGCTTCCTGAGAAGAAAAAGTGTAATTGCTGAAAGCCTTGCACTTTGGCTCTGATTTATGTAAAGTACTGTAAAAGGAATCAAATTTAATTTCTCATGGTCGTCTGTCTGTGAATATTCTGAAAATTAAATTTCAGGAAATGAAAGTTATGCGTTCGAAGATATAAAAGGAGAGGTATAAAGAAAAGAGATATTATACAATCTACATAACTGCTTCAGTATAATTGACGATGCATCATTAGATGTGATTTATGTTGACTCAGAAGGTCAACCGGGTTGTGGACCTTCGATCTAGTACCGTTCAATGCTTCGAGCATGAATAAAGCATTAGCTAGTAAAATTCAAGAATAATTCCTTCATTCTCATGAAAGCATCTTCAGTTCAAATCGAATCGTTGCCTGTTTCGTGTCGCTGTAGATTTTTCATCGATGTCTCCGATTTGGCAATTGAGAATTTTTGAAAAATCGATTCCGAAATTTATAATTAAAACAGATTCAGTTAAGCAATCATATTTTTAGACCATTATTAAAAAAAAAAAAAAAAAAAAAAAAAAAAATTGTGTCCTCAGTGAATTTAATTCGGATATAAAGAAAGGGTAAGGCCATTGAATAGAAAAATTGGCAAATAATAATAAAATAAATGACAAAGAAGTAGCTGATTGGTAAAATGTAAAGGACTAATTAAGTATCCCGCAGCGCTAATACCAAGCAATTAATTAATCTACCCTTCTACCAGGTCGTTCAGTATCAGTGAATCTATCGTAGGCAATTGATTTAATACTGTGGAATAGTATGAATTATAATTATATCTCGTTAACATTGAAGAGTCCTCGGCAACATAAAAAATTTGTCTTCCGGTCCCATTAATTTACTTCATTTTCTCTGCCCTCGTTCTCGCGCCTACCGAACGTTCCTCGTTGCTTTCTGCATGCGTAACGTATAGAAAACTCAATCGTTTCAGATGATTCCCCTGACTCTGGGTGTTGTTTTGATACTCTGGATCGAAAGAGGAAGCACCAGCGTCCTCGTGGCAGATACGACAATGTCGAGGATGGTCGAACTGAACGCAGGCGCACCTTTTTGTTCGCTTTATACGGATAGAGGCATTATACAGAGGATGATGCTGGGTGCCGATCCAAGAAGAGTTCGTCAAATGTCCAGTAACCTGGTGGCGGACCTTGAAGAGACTTGCAAAGCTTCTCGTAATAAAGGCAAGGTAGCGATAATTAAGACTCTATCATTTTGAGTCCTTTGGGTTATTTAAAATTTTTTATTTAAGAACAACAGTAATTATTGCTAATTGGCTATTTTTGAATTTTCACTCAGCCATGTGACAGCTGTAATACCCCTTTACATACAGTCATTCCACGTGTTTAATGTATTTCTCTTTGACAAATCGAAAACAATGAAGTTTTTAGAAATTCACACCTAACTCCGCATACAATTTTTGTTATCACGTATACATATATACATGATTTTGTAGTAACATTTTTTTATTTTTATAATTTGGCATACGTTTCTGTAATTTTATAAATAAGTCTCGTATCTTTTGTGCATTTGTCGTCGTAAAAAAATATTCCTCCATTCTCTATGCGATTTCACCGAAAAAGCGATGCACTGCGTGCGTACATGTATTTTTGGGGGATCTTACATACATTTTTGAGGAATTTTACATACATTTTTGGGGATGAATTTCAAAAACGTGACTAAATCGATTAAACTAGAATTTAAGGGGCACATTAAGTGCCCGGACATACATAAATAGAACAGCTACGTTTACAGACGTTCGGTAATTACGGCTTCGATAAAGCGCATGCGCAGAGTTCAGAATATTCTGTTAGTTACTTTCATGGATATATTCTTATGGGCAAAATCACGGAGGAACGACCGAAACGATCGATTTGAAATTTACATGAGAAGTTAATTTCCGGATGTAGATGAAGCAATAACATTGTCATCTGAGAAGCACTTCCGGTTTCGAAAGTTCCATACACGCGAAATTAATTTTGTTTGTAACGACGAATGCATAAGATGCTATATAACAACGTTCAAGCGGTCTTGTCCCATGGTAAATCAGTTTGTCTCCATTTTGTTTATAACGAAAAATTCTCAGCCTCAGTCACGACGAGTTCAAAAGATCAATCGCGACGCCTGATTCATGTAATTTCTTCAGAATCAAGCACCAGGTGGTGGCCTCATTTATCCTGGTACAAAATGGTGCGGTCCAGGTAGTCTGGCCAAGTCTTACGACGAACTGGGACAACATACAGCCGAGGATGCCTGCTGCCGGGAACATGATCACTGTCCCGCAACTATTGCACCTAATCAGTGCATTCACGGGATATGTAACAATTCGCCGTTCACCAGGTCGCATTGCGATTGCGACGCCAAGTTTCGTCGGTGTTTACAAAATCTCAACACCGAAGTGGCGAATACGTTGGGTGCACTTTTTTTCAACGTTATTCAAGTAACATGTTTCAAGGAGAGACGACCATGTTCTCAGTGGCAAAGGTAAATTAATATAATTAATATATCGTGTGTATCCACAGTGTACTTCGGAGACATTCGACACTTTCGAGACATGGCTCAAACATGTTCGTATATTTAACGCGTGCGCTTGTAAATCAACTATGGGACATTTAAAGTCCCATTGACGATGGTATACAGGTTTGTGAAATAATTGTCCTGTGGAAAAAACGATGCTCGCTCTAAATTTTTAACATTCTTTTCATGACTGGACTCAGTCAATTTTTTGTTTGGTTAAATTAGGTTAGAATTCCCATGCCGTGTATCCCAAAGTGAATTTTTTAATAATATTTTCAACTACCATCTATGAATGCCCGTTACGTGTCTGGTTCCTGAAAATATGTTTGACTTAGGAGCAATCAGATAAATCTGAAATCAATCTGGCATAGGTCTGCTGCGAAGCTTGTAAAAGTCTGTGAATCTTTTTTTTTTTGCAAGATTTGCAGCAGACTTGCACCAGGGTAAAATACGATTGCTATTGTATATGCAAAAATGAAAAAACTTATTTTCTGATATACGAAAATGGAATTTTGAGATTTTCCCGATTATTTCAGTTGTCCCATGCAATGGGAAAATTCTCCGAGTTACGATACTAGTGCTTGGGAGAGAAGCCATAAGTCTCGACTGTTAGAACATCTACAGCCAAAATTGGCATTGCTACAATTTATTTTGAGGACGCTCGATAATCTAGCATCACAGAAATCCCTGTTGAATTGAAAGTATCGATTGCTGACTTTGTTCAAAAGTAAAGGTTTTCTTCTTCTTTTTTTTCTTCATTTTTTCAAAATATCTATAGACACTCTGGTGATGGAAATGGGATTGGTGATGGGTTTAAAAAATATTTTGGAAATAATAAGGATCGCTTGATACTTTTTTTTCACAATTTTCTACAATTTAAAAAATATCTGCTTTCAGAACTGGCTACGCGGAAGCGGTTTCCGACTTGCTTTGCTCGCAGTACAAGTTTCGCCCTAGCGACAAGTATGTGCCGCTTATGCCATTAAATATGAACATATGAATTCGGAAGCAAGAAAAAGGAAGCCCGACGAATATGCAAACTTAAACAGCGGAAGAACTTTTGATTTAATTAGTATTGCATATAGCCCGGGGCCATGGTACGGGTATAGTGTAGTTTAAAAAAACCAGAAGAAATGAAATTACGCAATATACGTCGTAAACAACAAAAAGCAAGGTGAAATCTTTTTTTCACGCGATAGCTACAAGCATTCCTTGAATTGTATATTGCTGGAAATGGACTGTAGAGTATAGATCAGGTTCGAGATTGGCATTGAACTTTTTCGAAAGTAAAAGGGAATGGTTTGTCCGAAGGAAATAACAACGATTTTTATTGGACGTCTTATGCGTCACGTGGCCTTTTCGAAAATCTGTCCGGCACAGTAAAGATATGTAAATTTTCTTTTCTCTAGAAAACCTCGACCAATATCGATAGTATATCAATAATTTCTATATACATACGAGGTATACAAAAAGTCCCTTAAGATTTCATTCGATGGTCAGAATCAGCAATAATATATGGAAGTTTCTAAAAAGATTGCTGCAATTGCCACTGGTGCGCTGGCACAGCTACAGTTATTGTTGTTAAATCTTCTTTTTGATTGTTACGATTTTTTATAAATTATATAGATGGCTTTGTTTACGGATGTGATAATTATACATAATTCGTCGTACGACAACGAAACTATATACAGTTTCAAATGATTCTTATATGGATATAATGAAATTAATAATCTGCAGCCATAGTAATATTTATGAGATTTTATCCTAGGCATTTTACTTGTTATATGAATGAGCTCACAAGGCAGTGAAGCATTGTATAATTTTTATTAGAATGAAGACAATGATATATAATAGCAAGTTGAAGCGTTTACAGGCAGTAAGACGTTACGAGCACAATGACCAAAAGCACAAGCATTACCAACATATCGGAAATAAATAAACAGAAATCTAACAGGAATTGAAATTAATGATTGATCTTCTATCGATTGTGAAATTCATGGATCTAGATAGGCTGTCGTAGTACAACTGATACATGAGGGATTTTTCAAGGAAACTAGATTTAGAAATCCTAGTCGAACGTAGAATATTAGATTAATGATGCATAGCGTTTAATATGTTAAACCCAATACGTGTAACATATTTATTTTTCATTAATTTAGTGAAATAGATTTAATGATTTATATTCTGTTAGCGTTAAAGGTTTATGCAAATTTTATGGAGATGTTATTCCTTTAGGAGCTTCTGTACTAGAGGAAAATAAAGATTTGGAAAATTCAGAGTTTACGCATATTCAATGACCAGGCTGGTGAATATTCATGAATAATGTTCATTCTAATACTGCTATATGGAAAATATAGATATGCACCATGAACGCTTTAATGTATTACAATTCATGATAATCTAACTATACCTATTTTGAGACTTGAATTGAAATTATGGATTTTCACGTAATCTTCATAAAATAATGGAATGATATGGATTTTAAAAAAATGCAAATTTGTACAAATGTTTTGATACGATAGAACTTATACTAGGATACTGCTGTTGCAAGTTCAATAAATTAAGTGCATAGTCCATTTTGGCATTGGGTGTTCGAAGGACATCTGGAACATGGTGGCCCTGGAATATACATCGAAGATCCAAGAAAGTTTCCTGCTGGGCCATAATTACAAATCAGCATTTGATTTGATCCGCCGCCACTTCCAGCTCTATTTTGAGAATTGTACGACGGGGACCATTCTTGATATCCTTGGTTGAACCAATTATTGAACCAATTGTCTTTATCAACATTTGAATGATCACGAATGCTATTTTGTATAGATCGCATTGGACCGTTATGAGGTATATGATACATGGGCTTTTCCTAAAGAAAGAAAAAAAGATTTGATCGGGTGAGCAAACTTACGCATTAATGATTTATGTGCAGATTATAGGTGTTTAAAAATTTTTAAATACTCACAACTGTCGGGGGCGGCGCTATTGGTTTAGGTTCTGGGAGTCCATATTGTTGTCTATTATTTTGTTGAAATATTGGTTGATTTAATGTTTTGTTATAGTTGAGACAGTTTTTTAGATACATTTCAGCATATGTCGGGAGCCTGTACACTTTCAGTTTAGTTTCCACGGGATGACTTGGAGTATCCCTAGTTAAAAGTAATTGACCGACAACTGGAGCAATCAGATTGCCGATTGATGATGTAATTAAGCCGGGATTGACATTTCCTCCTAAAAATGGATTTTGCACCAAGTTTCCTAGAGGGTTCGTAGGATAGAAGGAAGGATTTGATCCCAACTGTAGGGAAGAGCTCGCTGGATATGGTGAATTGGCTCCTGAATTAGATCCAAATCCAGGATTCAATCCTGATCCGGGGTATGCTTCGAGTTCAGGATTTACTCCATACCCTAAATTTGATCCGAATTCAGGGTTCGATTCTGGACTGAGGTTGAAGTCTGGATTAGAACCTGCACCAAACGCAGGATTCGATCCATATCCTGGATAATTTTGCGAATTGCCAGGATTAAATGGTTCTTGATTGCTTCCTGCTGCAAAAGTAAACGGAACTTGCAATTATTGAACTTTCCAATTGTATTGGGATATTAATGATGATTTGTTCCGAATGATCGATTGTTTCATCATTATAAATTTCGTTATTTTGCACCTAACGTAAATGTAATTTAATCAAATTTACTCAAAGGATATTGGTTTGCATCGACAGTAGGACGTTTGGAAAAATTACCTGCTATCATTCCCGGATTTGGAATTGGCGATGTCTCTTGAGGTGGCTGAAAAATATATAAAATATTAATTATCATAGTCAAGAAAAAACAGTTCACAATGAATTCAACTCGCTATTAGTCAATCGAAAAACAAACAAAAGTAATCTTACCTGTAGAGGATTATTCACTGGCGACTGACTTCCGAATCCTGTGATCGCCCCTTGGGCTCCAGCAGCATTAGGGGTCAGACCACCAAAAAATCCTAACGGATTATTATCATATCTTTTCATTACTGATTTACGCTGAACAGAAACAGTTTTATTTTTCGTTTCTGATAAAACGTAAGCAATGGGTCGATCAGCCCGATTCCTATAACCTCCGTCATAACGGGTACGTCCACAACCGATTAAACGAGACTTTGCCCAAACCAATTGAGTATAATGACCAGTAGAATGATCAAATTCGAAATTTTCAACTGATTGGCCATTTACAGATACTACTTCATCATACCAGGCCTGAATGGCTTCATCCCATTGATTATCTCTGCCCCCAGAACTCCAATAGATGTTTTGCCCAACTTGAAATCGTGCTAAAATCATACATAAGCTTTTTTTTAAATTTGATTTCAGTCATAGTCTTTGCCATATTAATATTTTTATTATGGATCAATTTTTAACGATTTAAATTATTTAAATAAACTTACGGTCATTTCTACAAGAGTCATGTTGAAAAATACACTGATCTGCCCATCGTTGAGCTACTTCAGCCAAATCATTGTCCCATATCAACGCTTGCATATCGGCTGCAGATGGTTGTGGTCCAGGTGCACCACGTCTTTCATTACCAGTTGCAACTAATGATCTATATTTATTGTGCAACTGCAGGATTTGCTGAGCCTCGGCAGTGGAAACTCCGCTGGTAACACCGCTGCCACAAGCAGATCCAACTCCCTAAATATGAATAACATATCGTTATTATATTTAATATTTTAATGAAATTAGGAAGAATGTACATTTTTATAATTATACTCACTTGAAATCGACACATTGTATGATCGCCACAAATTGAACAGTATTCATTATTCGAATACGCGATCACCAGTGGTAACAAAATCAAAAATTTTGGCCACATTTTGACTTAGTAAACTTTTACGACGATTCAACTAATTGAAACCAAACTGTCCAGATCGAACTACCGCGTGCACTGCAGGACGACCAGGAAGAACTGAGGTCCTATGAAAACTATTCTAGCTTTATATATAGACGAGCTCATCATTTAAGGATTTTAAGTCTTTAATTACCCTTCGGAAATTTTCTTCGTAAGATCGACTGAATTTACCAAGCAATTATTTTACGACTTGCAATATGGAGGATTATTCTTTCTTTAAAATGGGCTGCGGCCATTAATTAGACAATGGATGTATTACCGTTAGGTATCTGTAATGTGAATGACTAGCGATTTGGACCTTGGGAAAATTTCTAATATTAAGGATTCTCTTAGGTCGACAGTATGCACCACGTGTGAAACGGTGAATGTATAATTTTTATTAACTTCAATAGAATTACATGGCGCCAATTTCAATAGTGTCTACGTCCTCTTTTAGGCTTCGCGGCTTCATCTACCTCGTACATAGCATTCAATTTTTTCACAACATTCTTTGTTCTGTCCGATATGAAACTGTCTACTTGACCCAGAACGTTCACAAATTGAATCATCCTCTCGAATCCTTTGTTAATTCTGTCAGCTCTTTCTACTTCGGTCTCGTCCTTCCTCGATGGTAAGGTTAACTTTGGCTTTGGCGTTGTAGTGCTGGCTTCCCGTTGAGCAATGAAACTTGCCAGTTTTTCCAGAAGTTCATCGTGATCCTTGCTCGTCGATTTTTCCTCTCCATGTATCAGGACCTGCATTTTTTTAATATCCCAAATATTTGTTTTAGTATTCGTAAATGTTACAGCAGAATTATTTCAAATTTATTCAGTCATCCGGATATATTTCTTTAGTAACTACATTTTGTATTACTTTGGTAAGATCAATTATATTTTTGCTATCTGGAATACGCACGAGGACATGTATTGGCAGATATATTGTAAATGTCTGTTTACGTTATCAATTAATTACTAATTAACGATTCAACAAAATTTTTCGTTTCAATATCAAAGATGCACAATAAATACTCGTATGACTGCAATCTACTGATATTCCTTGAATAAGTGTTCCTTTATGATTCTCTACTTTTCGAAAAATACGAAAATATTTTAATTACGATTGAAGCATACCTTATTTTTCGATCCGACTGTACATATTAATATTTGACGTTACGCTCCGCAGGGTCTTATTGCATATTTAACGAGAATCGTAACAATCGTTATTTGATTATTTACATAAAAAAGAATCAATAAATAAATGATACTCACCAGTAAGGTAATGAAAAACAATGCACAGATCATATTCGATATCGTCGCCATTTCTTTGTCTTTTTTAACACTTGTTGTTAGAATCGATTTTGCAATTTTTTAAATCAAAATCAATTTCCGTGCGTTCAAATAAAAGACCATTGGATATGGTCGGTTTTTAACATGCATTAAGCTTTGCGAATTCGCGATGACTGAGAGAATGTTCAAGCGAATATATGCAACCTTGCATTTTATGTATTTGCATGCACGATTATATTGCGTTTTACCGTCTAACCAGGAATAACCTTATCAAAGAGGTGCCAGAGAATTGGCAGCACACATATGTCTAAAGGAAGATTTGAATTGATCATAAGGTTGAGAAAATTTACGTTGCCGATTTTTTAAGTCGCTTGTCATGTCTTAGATTAAGATGAAAAGTCAGTAATCTTCGTATATGATTTTTCAAATCGTTCCAGAAATCCAGTTCTCTCTGTACCTCATTACTGTTCCGCCAAAATCTCGGCAGGTCCTTCGAAACAGAAAAGTTATTGTCGTCCTTAATTTATCCAGGAAATCCATGACTCGATTATGAATTTTTCCTAAATCGCACCTGTTTAACGCGCGGATGATATTTCAAAACATCAGGATTCAATGGTTTTTTTGCAAAATTTTCCAAAACACAAAAGCCAATTAGAACAATCACAATAAAAATTCTGCTAAGCAGCATCCCCAACTAATTTTTTAAACTCGACACTGTATCCATACCTACCGTTAAGTTATATGTAATATACATGTTTTCATTGTGTGCTAAAACATTTCAATATCATCGCCAATCCCGGAAGTCGGTTACCGCACGAAACCACGTTCAACCCGATGACAGTTTGTCGAAAAGAAGCCGAAAATGCACGTGTCGCGCCGATTGTCTGTGATATCATTTTTTATCTTGTGGATAATCTTAATAGCGTCAATAGAGTTGGTGAGTGTGTTACGTAAAAATGTTTAGTGCAAAAATATTGGCTAAATAAGAAATTTACTTGAAATTAACAAAATTATTTGATAAAATAACAGTAAACGTATTGTAATATACAAATTATTAATGGACTCAATTTATTTATTAAAATTATTATTTACTATGAATAGGCTCTCGGCGCACCCTCAGTGCGCATTACGTCATTAAGACAAATCCAACAATCAGAACCACCAAGTACCATGAGTTGGATAGCATCGAAAGCCATGGGGGCCATGGTTAAAGCAGCTTCATACGTATGGCAATGGTTGCCAAAATGTGCTCATCCACCACCAGCGACATTTCGAATGATAAGACCATCGTGTAATCGATATGAAAGTAACGACATATTTCAAAGCGACGAAGACTTTGATTAATGCGCCAATTACATAAATATATTTGTTATTCATGCTTAATACGAAAAAAAAGGTAAGCGCAGTGGTTGTATTTGAAAAAAAAAGTATTAATAAAATAATTGTATACATCGTAAAATAATACAGAATACTTTTTATTGCCATAGAAAACAACTGTCACGTAAAAATTCAAGGCATTGAGTTTCAGGAATACGAAGAAAATCATTAACTGGATTTAGCCGCCTGCTGCAGCTGATTATTCAGATTTTGCGTTGCCTGTACAGCAATGTCAACAGCTTGCTTGGTGAAGTTTGCAACCTCCTCTCGAACTTTGCTGGAGTTCTGACTGATAGATTTGGCAACCTTGTCAGATTCCTGAACAATGGTCTGAATACCGGCATTGAATTTAGCCTGAAGTTCAGCAGCTTGTTGTTTGCCATCAGGCAACTGAGCATTGATGTCGTTTACAGCCTTGGACAATTTGCCCTTAATGTCAGTCCACAATTTTTCAATTTCAGGGCTCTTGGATTTAACCTATAAAACAAAAATTCGTAATCCCGTTAAAACATCTATTATTCGTAAAAAGTGTTAACCGGATATCGACATTTAACAGTGCTCAAATATTAATTACACAAATAAATTTTTACTCGCACTATAACCGATAACCTATATATCTGTTTATGCTGTTCGGCATATCGATTAAGTCTTTAATTACAAATACATATTTCGGTTCAATTAATTTCTATGAATTTTATGCAAGACCGATTCAAACATTTATAACGAATCATTTTTTTTGTCTTTCATTCGTTCTACTCACATCCTCGGAAACTTGGTTGACGTAAGACTGCACGTTGGAAGCTAAAGTGCTGCTCTGATTCTTAATAGTGTTGACAATGGTCTCCTGATCGATTAATTGCAGCTGCTGCTGGATCTGGGTCCCGAGGTTGTTTATGTTGGTTTGAGCCTGAGCGATCAGATCAGATAGTTGAACAGGCTGATTGGCGGGTACTTCCCTAGCGACGCGGGCCTGTCCACAGACGAGGACGGCCATCAGGATGACGAAAGCTCCAAACTTGTTCATTTTGTTCAACACTGTTCAGGACACTTCGACTATTAGAAGAGAACTGATGCAATCTTCGCGAAGCGTTGCCGTTTTATAGTTAAACCTTATCTACGATGTCAGGGCAAAGTGTGTATTATCATTTAAAGACAACCACCACGAACTCAACCATCGTGAAGAAGTAGGGGGAGGATGGCATCCACTTAGTAACACTATATATTACTAACCCCCAAGAACAACGGTACGTCTAGGTTTTTTTTTTTATTTTTTAGCCCATTGAGAGATGAAACAAAAATTCACACATGAATGCATCAGATGCATCACAGTCACGGATCTATGGATCACTGGCAGTTTTATTACTGCGTACTGCCTACCTATTATCAAACCGATATTTACATGTTCAATTGAAATTCTTCGGGTGTATCCAGCTAATTAATATTTTAACCAGGTAAAGCGGAAGTCAATACTCGGGGGAAAGTGAAGCGGGGAAAGTTTCAATCAAGTTTATTCTATTAGCATATCCAATGTTATTGGAATTTAATTAGAATTTATTACATCATTATTGACGTTACAAAATACTTGCGTCGCACTGCGATTTTTGTATTCAAGAAAATAAGTTACTGACGAATGCCTAGTGAAAATTTAAAAATTATAATTATATTTTTTTATACTTTGTTTTTGGGGATCCTCGTTATTTCAATAACTGGAACTTCTAGTTATAATAGTATCATATCGGCTTTCGCACGTGCTAACATAACCTCTTGAATCTTTTGATACTTTTTTAAGGAATTATGACGATTTTGTTATCTCCAGAATATGTCTAGTCAATAATATCAATGGATACGTAATAAAATTATAAAATGTTTTAATACTTTTGGAACGTCCTGTACATTGCATTCTTAGGACCCACAGGATACCTACAGTCCGTTAAACGGTACAATTGACTTAAAAATTATCGGCCTTGATAATCAATCCTGTAAAGAGGGAGGCATTGATAAGCCACTGTTACCTCTGAATGGAATTTTTTGTATCTTTTAGAGCCATTAGGAAATTCTTAATTTATCTAACAAAAATCCGACTAAAAGCAATGTAAGGAAAAAACAATGTCCTTTTTCGATAAGTATGAAAAATATAAAGTATGTCTGTTAAATCTCGCAAGAGAAATTTCAATTTTTCACATTTATGCAGAAACGTAAAAATTCTTAAGTAAAAATTTGGCTTATGGAAAAAACAAATTTTTATTATGAAATGCCACGTGAACTTTTAACTGTTATCATGAAAATTAGAATTTTCTATTCTCGCGATGTATAAGGAATAATTTATCATTTGCGCATCTATATAACTTAGAAATCAATCTGCAATGCTAAGAGTATTGGTCAATGCTTGCGTAAGAAATCCTGAACCATTTTTATATACAGATATTAGAGGTGCAAATATCAATACAGAGTGTCATTCCTTACTATCTAAAATATATTATTTAAATCACGGTTTAAGTATATCAAAGGAAAAAATTGTTTATACATATTAGAAATGCATACGTCCATATTTATCATGGGCGTTGCCAACATTAATTCGTTGCAATGATCAGCAATGAAAAAAATAATTGTAGTAAATTTTACAGCAGTTGAATTGTGGATTAATTAATTTATTTAATTTCTATTGCATATTAGTGCGCAACTGCATAATGTTCTGGAAGAATCACTGAACTGCATTCGCAAAAATATTTATTTCCTATGCATGTATTTTATACATATTGTTTTAATAACCTCTGGAACTATTATCGATATCGGAGTCCAATTGAGGGACCTTGAACTGTGACCGTCTTTATTCGGTTACTAGGAATTCATCATTTCGACTGTCTCCAGTATCTTCTTGTACTCGCCTATTCAAATAATTATATCAACATTGGTCTTTTGATATTAATTTTTATCAATAAAGATTTGAGAAATATTATATTAATATTTCAATCTTTCTATTAAATTTGTCCGTATTAATTTTACTGGTGCAATATCATTCTGTGTTATGATATTTCACGCTGTGGCATGTGATAACGTGCATTGCTCGTCGATTACTGATTTATTTCTGAATATGCATGACGTAACAAGGAATGACGATTAAAGTCCAATTCAGAGAATGGAAATTTCATTTGTCTTGTGTCCAATAACCTTTATTCCTGCATCCGGGTTTGTGATAAGGGAGATTTCTATGTACTTATTTGCTCTTAAGATGAATCAGTTTTTTCTTTTTCAACATTTTTTTTTATTTGAAATCAAAACAAATTTCTTTTTTATTTTTATTTGAGTTAGAATAAATAAGATAACTTCCTTTCGGATTGAATGTGTCATTTTTTTTCTTGTACTCGCCTCGTGCGTTCATCCAATGAGAAAAAGAAATTAGGTAAGCAAATCGTGACGTGTGACAGTCAGCGTTTTTGACAACGGGTAATAATACAGGTCGATCGATCGAGGACAATGATATGAGCTATTTCGTAAAATAAAAAATTTTTGATGTTTGCATTACCTGATATTGCGAATTTTTTAAGATATTTTTCTAATTTTTTAATTAACGTATAGTATAAAGGACTACGGTCTGTTTTGGTCTTGATAATTGAAAAATCATTTAAATTATTTTTATATTTATTATTGACATTTTACGAACATTTTAGACAGTTGGGCATGTATACTTCATAATTTTTTAAATGCCTCATTCTCTGTACTTTAATTGGTTTTTGGAATGATTTTATCGATTTCCTGGCGTACAGTCTCGGCAGCATTCTGAAGGGCCTGAGTCCCATTTCTGTAGAGTTCATTCAGCTGAGGGTCCTGCAGAACGTTTTGAATACTTTTTTGAATCGACTCCATCGCAGATTTGAAAGCATTGTCAAGCTCATTCTTGTTACTAGTTTCTTGTTCCGGTACTGGGGTTGCCTGGAAAGCACAAAATGTAAGAAAATATTTAAATATCAAAAGCATATCGAAGGACTGTCAAAAATTATTGGCGCAAAAAGTTATTTAAATGAAAGTTAAAGTATCCAAGTTTTTCCACGCATTTCAGTGATATCATTCATACGGAAAATATTAAGTGATCAATTGGAAATTTTAACTGTAAACAAAAGCGATAATGCAAAGATACATTCAAATTTGCTTGCATAAATTAATTGTGTTACCACAGAATATCTTTGAATGAAAAATACTAATAGAGCAGTGATCCAATATTAAGACTGATTCAAAAATAAAGTATATAGTCTTCAAATCGATATTTGTAACTTACTTGAAGTACGCAAGCGATGCAAGCGATCAGAATGGCAACTAATATAAATCGAGCCATCTTGAGAATGATTTTTAAGAAATCAAAAACAAAGGTAACAAACAAATTGTCCAACAAGATGAACACGAAGAGCAGTCTCGTCGTTGACTATAACGAAAAACCTCCAAGCATTATATATTTACTCGTAGTTCTCTAATTCTATTGGCTATGTCCGATAAGATTTCGGGTCAAAGGTTACATCATCCATCCGGATAACATGCGCTGGATTACGCACTCGGTCAGCATGCAGATGTAAAGTAAAGAAATGAGGAAATTGTGAAATACAAAGAAACATGTCTGAAACTGACGTATAAGTGGATAAAACATAAATAATCGAGGTAATAATAATAAAAACACATAAAAGTTTCTGTTATATTTATTAACAACAAAATATAAAAGTCTTGTCGCTACTGTGACACAAATTCAGTTTTTCTCTGTTTTCAGGATTTTTGAAAATCTTCCTTAATGTCGCTTTCAACGTTCTCCACAAGCTGTTCCTTTGCCAACTTCCTTTGCACCTCCTCCCTCTGTTTGGCTCTTCTCAGTTCAGCCTTCGAAGATGCATGAAACGTATCCAGGATCCCCAATACCAATTCGACAATCGGTCGATTCTGCTGTTCGCGATGATATTGCGGCTCCTTCTTAGGTTCCCTTCTAGGTGGCATCTCGATCGACTCTTCCGAACTTCCAGCGGAGACTCGAACCGTTTTGGATATATGTAGAATTGCAATCAGACAAAGAAAAGCGGCTAAGCTCTTCATTTTTTTTTTTTTTCGTTCTTTTCCTCTTTCCTTCTAATTAATATTTAAAAGGTTTCGAGATGCTGAATTTTGACTTAGTACCGAGACACGACGTCGCCGGATGTCAGTGTGCCAGTGTGCGAATGCGCGCAATTGTTTTTTTAATGTCTCTCCTTCTCTCTCTTTCATTTTCACTCTCTCTTCTTTCTTCATTCGCGCAACTCGTCGCAACATCAGCACATTTTTTTAATGAACGCGCGTGCTCAATTACACACGCATTTTTAGTCGATGGCACAATTGCACACAAGCTCGGGGAGGACTTACGATAATGTATACGATTGAATTGGTACAGTTATTTTTTATTTTATTGCATTTTTCAGGGAAACAGTCACTTTTTACATAATACATTTTTTTATATGCTCAAGAAAAACATTATATATGCATTAAGTTTACATGAGGTAGTACAAGACACGAAATAAATAGCTGCCGAATTAGTTTAATCATCGATACAACCGCATTGTTCTAAATGGTCGAAGTCGTCGTCATTAAAATTGCTCGAAGAGATTTTCCATATCCTTCCGGTTTCTTCGGAATCATTTAGTAGAATCGATGGATCGCTACGGACAAAAGTGATGGGACCATGTGAATCATTAATGTAACCGTTAAGTATAACTCCGTTTTTGGTAATGACCTGTACCTGATTACCAGGTAACAAATTTTCATCACCAATAGCGGAAATGACATTGGCTCTTGGTAATGTTACACTACCATAACCAAAGCTACTACCAGAGTTACTATACT
Source organism: Calameuta pallipes (assembly GCA_030142375.1). Classification (NCBI taxonomy): domain Eukaryota; kingdom Metazoa; phylum Arthropoda; class Insecta; order Hymenoptera; family Cephidae; genus Calameuta; species Calameuta pallipes. Next base: position 795,880 of record JARQSW010000489.1, on the reverse strand, counting down.
GACCCGAAGCTATTCTTGGCGGCTGTCCGGAAACAAATCCTGACGGCCCATCCGCAGATGCTGGTACCAATGTGTAATCCGCGGTATCAGAGTTTATGTCGAATCCTTGATAACGATTACCGGAACTGGCAGAGGAACCAGAAGGCGAAGTCAAAATATCATCACTAGTTAATGAAATTCCGGATGTAGCGTCAGCGAACTGGTTGCTCGATGAAGATGAACTAGTTGAAGTGGATGAAGATAAATCAGATGAGGATGCTCCGGATGATACAGAATTGCCATCAGATATAGAATCTGAAGATGAGGTGTCAGTTGATTTTGAACAACCAGGTGTTATGATGACTCGTGTGTCATGGCCGCTATTTATATGTAAATTCTCTAGTCCTGGATATAATGATGAACTTGGATATTTTCCAGAGGATGATCGCGAGGGTGAATTGTTCAGTTGGATAAGTGAGGGGTAAAGTGATGATTCTGATGAGGAATCAGTAGAAATTATACTGGAAGGTTGAGATTCAGCACCTGAAGTAGCAGAGCTAATATATTGCGATGACCCGGAATTTTCGAAACTGGGTGAGGAACTCGCACTTGATGAGGATGATTTTGCTATTGATGATTGGAGGGTACTTAGAGTTGCTGATAAGTTTTGAAGTTCAGCTAGGAGGCTACTCGGTAATCCACTGTTCGTAGGTTGAGAATTAGTGGATGTTGAAGAGCTTGAAGGTCCCGATGAAGAATTGGGATCACCCGAAGAAGGGAGCAACGAAGAAAGTTCTTCGATAAGTTTTGAAATGTCCTGTTTTAGCGTAAAATCAGTTACTGAGGATTCCGAACTGCTGCTACTTGCACTGGTTGTTAAAGGACTAGAACTGGAGGGACTGGTACCATCATCATCAGGTGATGACGAAGAATTTGAATCACTGGCTGAAGGCGATTCACTTGTGGATGAAGTGCCATCCGAAGGTGTACTGAATTTTATCAAATTTTTAAGGTCAGATTTATCCTGACTGTTTAAATTATTGTCGGAAGTATATGTTGCTCCTTCGTTATTACTTTGTGTACTTGAACTTGAACTGGTACTTCCATCATAATCTTGGCACAAACCATTTTTAAAATTAGAACAAAGTCTACCAGAAGTTTGACTAAATGGACCAGATTTAATTGTGCGTACAGAACCATCACTATAAGCGATAGATGATATATCATCGACAAGATAACGTCCGAAAATAGGTATACCACCCGATGATGGGGCGATCTTGTAATTTCCTTGTCGCAAAGTATAATAATTTCCTTCATCATCAACAACCGGTCTTTCTGTTTCATCTATTGTAATTGTACCCTGGATTTTTCTCGCATTTGCATTATTGCTGGGATTTCTAGTGCTTTTTAAATTGACAGTAGGTGAATTTAGATTCTTCATAGCCTGTATGACATCTTGTGCACGTAGACCAGTGACAATCTGTGAAAGTGACAAAGTACTCGAGGGATCGTTCAAAAGAGATAAGAGAAGTTTACGAATCTTCAAGATCTTCGAACTATCATTGGCGGGTGATAACGGGGTTTTGGGATTTCTATTACCCGATCCAGTTACAGATTCTAATACATTAGAAACTATAGCGTTCACACCATTCAGCAATTTTTCAAGAGCCGCTGTTACATTTTCAAGCCCATTCTCATTGGGCGCGGTGCTGTCTTTCAATAATCTCTTATTAGTCCAATCATTGTCGTCGTCGTCGTCGTCGTCATCATCATCATCATCATCATCATCATCATTATTATCATCATCATCATCATCATCATCATCATTATTTTCAGAATTGGAACTTGTTGATGGTTCAGAATTATTATCTGAGATCAACTTCGAGTTTACTACAGCTTCCAAGTTCTTGGCTGCCTCCTGAATCTGCTTTATTGTAGATTCTAGATCATTTTCGTCAGATTGGAGTGGTTGACTTCCACTATATGGTCCTGTAGTATCAGATGGATAGTTACTCCCGATAATATTTTTCAATAAATCATCTACACCTTCCGTCACTGTCTCCACGAGTTTTAAGAGTGCGTCACTGATATCTTGAAGAGCACTTGGTGATGACGTAGGAGAATCGGACGTTAAAGAGATTTTCATACTGGTGTCCGTAGAGCTTGGTCCATTAGACGAGGAAGTATTCGAAGAACTTGGAGTGTTGTTTACAGCTTTCTGAAGATCATTCACAAGATTTTGAATGACGTTCAAAATATATAGAATGTTACCAATTTCAGGGTCGCTCGATACACTGGGTCCGCTGAGTCCACTAGCTTGATTGGGTGCAGTAGATCCGTCGGGATTTCCGTTTCCGTTGTTCCGGATACTTTGCACAATATTATTAAGGGGGTCTAAAATATTTTCAACAGCAATCTTCAGGTTTGATGAATTTTCAACACTCTTCAGGTTTGATGAATTTTCAAGACTCTTCAGTCTATTAACTAGATTGAGCAACACTTGAATTTCCAAATTCAAAACTGATTTCTTAGTTGATGGATACTGTTTGATGTCATCAGCAGTTTCTTTGATGATCTTGATAATATCGGACTTCGAAATGCCTGAGTTTGTTGATAATTTACTGAGTAGAATAGCGGCTTGTTTTAATAATTGATTCTTTTGTGAGAGATCACTTAAATTTGTTGAAGTCGAGGGGATACTTTGTCCTTGATTCTTGCTAGGTGAACTCTGTCTCAGGATTTTTTTAAATAATTTTAATCCGTTTGTGGCTAATTCAGAAGACTCAACGTTACTTGGATTACTTGTCGCACTCGGATTAAACTGTCCATTTAAGCTGTTTATATTACTTTTCACTTGTTCAACTTTCTGTTGAAGAGTGTTCAATAAACTATTCAGAGAACTTAGTTCAGAACTTGCCTGTTGATTTCCATTGCTCGGTAAAAGTGATTTCTGTTCTCCAAATGCAGGTATGTATCCAGATCCCACTCCCGGTGCCAGGATACTCGATTGACTATTTACCGATCCAGAAGCTGATGCTGATCCTGATGATGATCCTTGGGAATAAGACTGACCCAATCCAGACCCTAAGACTGATGATGATCCTTGGGAATAAGACTGACCCAATCCAGATCCTAAGACTGATGATGATCCTTGGGAATAAGACTGACCCAATCCAGATCCTAAGACTGATGATGATCTTTGGGAATAAGACTGACCCAATCCAGACCCTGAGACTGATGATGATCCTTGGGAATAAGACTGACCCAATCCAGATCCGTATCCATATCCAGACCCTAAGACTGATGATGATCCTCGGGAATAAGACTGACCGTACCCTAATCCATTCGGACGAGCATTCCGACCTTCAGTAGATTGAGCGAACTGATTGATTATTGATTGCAAATCTTCCAATGAAGTTCGAGAGGATGTTAACGGACTGCCTGGAGCTTGTCTACCAAGTCTTACTGGTGCGTAAAAGTCGTCCATGTATTCATCAGAATTATCTTCCAAGATATCGTCTTCCCATTCCGGTCGAAAATGAAAGCGGCCCTGGACTATCGTGACACCAAGGATCACTCCTAGACACCAAATGATCGTTCCCGATGTCTGTCTCATCTTGAATTGGAACAACTGATTTCATGTGTTATCCTTATGCATTCTTATACTATTGTCAGATCGGCCACTTCTGCGATTTGGCACGCTGATCGTGAGGATGCAATAAAAACATTGATGATAACAGAAAATGATACCGAATTGTTTTTTACTGATTATCAAGTCAGCAAACCAACTGATTGTAAAACTGGTAACACTATACGTACGATCTATGCAGTTATGGAAATCATTTTGCATACTTTAACGAGCCACTTATTAGAAATTTTATACATTTATTAATGCGAGTCATCCATTTTCAAGAAAATTCTAATAAATATTTTTCAAAGAAATCTTAATTTTTTGATACTTACTAAGACGTAGAATACAATAAAAATTGTACTATTTTGAATTTATTGATTCAAGCGATTCTTCGATTTTTAACGTGTCACTCGGGTGATAATTGCTACTGATTTTCGAATGGTGACTAATTATGAAAAATTCGATAACTCTATGCTGCTTTATTGTATCGATGAAAATCACACATTCCCCAGGTGATTAATGAAGCGAGGAATGATAATTATTATTTTGTTAACAATGACTAGTAAGAATAATATTAAGGTAGTTATTGTTTGTTCTTAGAAAAAAACTTTACATTTAATTAAGATCTTTGAATTTATCGATCAAAACAATGATTATGATCAAAATTGATATCGGAGAGCCGGTCAAAACGGACTCCGGAACAAAACGAGCACTAGAGGCAGCCGGGACGACACGTGTATATTGCACCAGGCAAATAAACTAACAATACCTGATATTTATTCGATTAACAGAAACTAAAGTCTATTTGCGTAAGAAAAAGCGAGATTGCCTAGAAGAAGAAATATAATTTTTTTATGATTTTCTTCTCAAAGTTTTACATCTCCAAACATTTCTTGTCGATAGAAAATCTCTAGAAATCTCTAGAAAGAATTTAGAATTATCGAGCACGCTATCCGTTTTGCCATGCTCGCCTCTATACATATACTTTCCATAAAAAAAAAAAGAATAACAGATATAAACTCTTTCTGCAAGAACAACCAATAACTGTCTTAATATTATTGTTAGTACTCATTGTTAACAAAACAATCTCCATCATTCCTCGGCACACTGGTAACTCGTACGTATTACCTTGGAAGTTTATGAATTCTGTCAATGCAAGCAGCGTGCACAACGAGTACGTGCACGATAACCATGATTAATGCAAATTCAAGATTTAGGATAAAATAATAAAAAAAGAGGAATTGTAGATTCAAAAGGAAACCGGTGTGGCAATGATTTATTGATTCGTTCAAAAACAAATGATGTCCTATGACCTACGTGCTTAAAATTAATATAAGTACGAGTGCACGCATCTTTGACATAATGATTCTCAAATGACACACTGACTAGCATAGCAGAACGTGTCATCAGATGTTACTAGTGATTTCAATGCCATTCCAAACAAGATCCACTATTTCTAGATAAGGCATCATCTTCAGGTGGACATGGGTAAACCTCGCTAGCCGGTAAAAGGATCCTGTCGACCTTCGATGTCAATCCTGTGAGGAACGAAGATACGGAACGATGCTCAACTGGAGTTTGCACGGCGAATGGCAAAGGAGCAAAATTGTAATCCTGGGGTACAACTCCTGGTTGAACCTCAATACCGTAGTCAAAGCTAAAAAATAAAATGAAATAATTACAATAGATATTATTAACACTGATAATGATTACTATTATAAGTACCCTTTGGATTGGCGCTGATTCGGAACCGATTTCTGAACACCAAAATTGAAAGAGTGTCGGACAGGTCCCAGGTTAGGTAGAGGTTTTTCAATATTCACACCATATGACCTTCCTCTAAGAGTATCAGACAGACTCCTAGAAATCAGAGGCGTTTCGATCTTGATTGGCACTTCGAATCCCAAATTAACTGGACCTGAGCTAGCTGGACCTTGAATGCAGTAATCATAAGCACGACCTCGTTCCGATACCTTAGAAGGAGGCAACTTTGGAACCTGAAAATAGCGTAATATTTTAATAGTTAATTTTATCACGTTACTTGACTTAATTTCATTTAATTTTACACTGATAAATACCTGAACGGAATACGGCAATGATATACTGGAGGCACATGGCTCCCCGTAGGTTACAACTTGTGGTATAACGTTAGCTGGTCTTGGGCTTACGAAATTATTAGCATCGTCGCAGTCGTAGCATAAGCAACCGGATATAAGCGACGCCGTTAAGGCTAATAAGACCGAAGACCGAAACGCGTACATTTTGCGGGAACTTTTCATGCAAAACCTCTCCCTGGCCTTTCTCTGCTCTACATATAGACAACTCAAGAGACTTCCTGTTTCGTTAAAGAAAGCTCACGACATGTAAATGTTTGTTACTTCCGCTTATAAGAGCATTACACAAACTGTATGAAAATTCTTCGAGTTCTTCCTGTATTTAATACCGACAAGAATTTGAGGCTAAAGAATTTGTAAACTATTTCAATATCTTTTTCTGTCAGAATGACAGCCAACGCACTACATTGAAAATGCTTTATTCCTCGGTGCAATCAAGGGGTACAGTAGACAAATTTGACAATCATAAATGCTAAGATTAATTTATTTTATACGATCTTACAAATGCAAGAAACTCGAGGTAGATTATTCTCTTCCTAGAGAGAATAATTGATCCTGGAAATCCAAATAGAAACCAAAAGTATTTCGGCTTTAGTTGCAATCCTGTCAACAGAACATTAGACTCCGTCGAGCGTGCGATCAGCGTGTTGCACCATATGGTGCATAGCAAATGCACTTTGACTTCTCCCTTTTCACGGCCGAGGGTCTTTACGACCCGTTGACATCTCGCATTCGGAGTCGGAAGCAGTAGACAAGTCATATATCTCATTTCACATGTGTGCACGCGACCGATACACACAACGTATTTGCAGACTTCGCTTATAACTTGGGACCTTCCTGAAGTGCGTGATTTCTTGTTTTCTTCTTCGTTCTGTTTGTTTTTCATATGGGTCCTACCCGGAAGTCGAAATAAGAATTACATATTGCGTCATCGCGACGATATTTCTTTTGAAGAAAATTTTTGTGTATGGAAGTTGTGGGAAAAAATAAACATAATTCCGATTGCTTCCACAGCACATTGTTTGTTTTATTTATTGTTTTTAAAATTATTGTGCAATTTTTTCTCTGCGCGTATACAGTTGCATATACATATACAAAAAGGATTAAGGGTGGATGAAAAAACAGTAAATTTTACGGAAATAAATTTTTTATTTGTCAGGGTGGGAGGCATGGTACAGGGGTGAAGACTAGTTCTACGCGCAGTTGATCGGTATGATTCAACACTGCTAAGAATTAACGGGTTGTCAATCAGTCATTATAATCACTGCCGACATCCACAGGAGCTTCCATGCTGATGATTATGATGAATTTTACGAGCGGCGGATCGCAGCTTAGCCAAAATTCCACTACTTTGTTCCTCATCGTCCTCATCTTCGGCGCTGTAGCTGCCATCCTGCTCATTGCTATTCTCGCCACAAGATCCGCCATTACCATAGGCGCCATTATAATCATTGGATTCATCATTCTCAGAGATCACAAGGCCACTGCGGTAGCCTGGCACTGGTGATCCAAGAGGACCACATGCAGAACTGCCATCCCCATGGAATCCAAGTACTTCACTAGTACCTGAGTAGCTGGTTGGTTGGGTTGAAACAAAGTTATTGCTGCTGGGACCAACTGGAGCGTATCCAAGATCGCTAAAAATGAAAAAAGAATAATTATTGATGGATCTGATGAGCAAAAGAATCATGTAGGATAAGAGGGTATTTAAAAATGTTTAATTGATGAGTTAAGTAAAAAGAGAAGCAGTAGTCTTTGGGGTACCTGTATGAAATGAAGCCGGATGGTCCAGACTGTTCTTGTGCCTGTGCCTCTGCTTCCAGTTCCAATCTTTGCTGCTCCAAGGCTTCCTGTTCGGCAAGATCCTCTTCAAGTGTGGAACAAGGTCTTGAACCATAAGCTCTGGGAACAGCCTTCAGTTCAACAATAGGTTTGTCGACGGCGAATAATCTCTCCTCAGGGATGTCAGGAATGGTTTGTTTGATGTGTCCATCAGCTGGGAGAGTTCGGGGTCCAAAGGCGAGCTTGTCCTCGGGGATGACCTTAGCGACCTTACGTGCGAGACCGTAGGCAAGAGAGAGGGATACAGCATCAGCTGGTGCGATTGGGACGGCATTGCCGTTGTAGATGCTCTCCTGCTCGTCGAATGACATACCTGCAGAATAAAATAACAAGTCTATTAAATTAGCTTTCCCTTCACGGGAATGTAGAAAATAGGTAATCGAAAAAAATAGTTCAAAATACGCACCATCATCTTCATCGAAAGAGTTCAAATTGGAGCTAAGAGCGTTGAAGGATCTCTGGACACCGAATGCACCTGCATTGGCAGCCGCAAGGGACTCAGCCATTTGCAAAGCTCCCTCACTATTCCTGGCAGCTGTCAGGCATGCGCTACATCTTGGTTTTCCAGGGTACGCAGGCAAAACAGAAGACCTATGCGAAGTAACTGAGCAAAGGTCGCCAACCGGGGACAGTCTGAAAAAAGTAAAAAATTTATATAACATATTAGCATACTTAAAATTGCTATAAGGTAAAAAAGTTAAAAGCTAAACATTTTTTTGAAAATCTTCAATCACTTTGAAACTCTTACTTTGGTGCAACTCTCGCGTGTGGCTCCAATGTCAAGAGATCTTGGACACTGAGTCCACCTTCGATATTACGAGCCTGAAGAAGTCCTCCGTCACATCCTGCCGGACCCACTGCAGCTGCTCTGGCAGCTGCTGCTTCGTTGATCGCCGATGGCGAAGCATAAAGTAGCGGTTTTGATTGTTTGGCTGCCCTCACCAGGAATTCGCCGCAACTACAAGGGTTGGTACCAGCACCGAGACCACCACAAGTATAGCCCTCGCGTTGGTGGCTCCTGACAGTGCACACTGTTAGGAATAGGGCCAGGCCTAGGAACACGATCTGAGAAGTCTTCATGACTTCCGTCCAATTAGCGGGCTATTGAGATTTAAAATTACGTGTGTGTCCTCCTGTCTTAATCCGACGGTCTTACTTATACCTCGCGCGAGCGACTGGTATATTCAAAACAACAAACTGTTACCGTTTTTGCAATCAGACGTGTTATGCTGTTTGGCCATTTTTGTTCTGATGGACTCACAAACTTCCTGCACCCGCGACAACCCGGATACGATACTACACGACAATATTCACGGAAGTCATTTGCAGGCCACATCCGCAGTGTAGGAACTTTTTCGAATTTTGGCTTCTAACCTTTCCTTTGTCTTGTCTTTTCTTTACTGCTACCCGAAAGGTCGCACTGAAAAAGTTTGTGAATTAACGTAATACTGTCAGAACTATAGGAAATTCTGTGAGACAAAATAAGTATTTATCGTGTGTATTTTTACAGTGACGACTGTAGGTATAATTTTATTTTTTTGTAAAATATAAATTCTTTACATTTTTTTATATCTCTTGTGATTTTTCCTTATCCGTTTGATGATAAATACTTATCGTACTTTTTAAATTTGTTTATTCCCTACCACTTAAGGACTGGTTATTTTTCAGTAACAAGATCAATAACAATATAACTTAAATTTGTTTTTGGGAAAGCAAGACTCAAGGAAAGATGATAGTAGGAATACACAGTATTTTCTCCTTCGCACATTTATTTATTCGTTTCATATCTCAGGAAAACTTAAATTTACATTTGGATTTTGGCATCTGTTTTCCTTGTAATATACTTCGTTCGTCATGCATTGTATCTTGTGGCTGCGTGTAGACATTGACAACCAGGGCTAGATTTGTAACAACGTCTCCAACGCGAACCTGCGCTCCTTTGTACTTCACATTTCCGTTCATGAGTCCCAATCGGATTGAATGACTGTCCTGTAGGAAAAAAAAACCAATTATCAATTAACTACTACTTTTAATTATTAGCAATATATTTGCATATAAAAGTACTTAGTTGTTTTGAAATATTGAACTGAATTTAAAAAACACATCAGCACTCACCTGTACCGCCAGAAGCAAGATTGCCAGGAAGACCGCTTTCATGGCTTGCGTGATACTCACTGTCATTGTGTACATCTTTCTGTGATTTTGCTTCGAGAACGGGTACGACTTCCGTGAAACTTTTGACGCCATATTGCATTGAGAAATCTTAAACTTAATTATTACCGGCTGTTTGAACCAGACAATCGTAACTCTAAACTTTATAGCAGTTGATCTGCACCAGGGCAACAATAAAAACAAAAATAGAAATATTAACGCCAATTGGCTAGTGTAACGATTTTATTTCACAATAGCACATAACTATGCGAATCTGCGTCCAGAGTATAAAATTGTAATAATGCGATATTTGATGTTCCTCCTTCTATGAATTATGTTCAATATGTACAGTAAAATAAGCATTTAGTATTATTGTTTACTTATTAAAGAAATCCGCGGCTCTTTGTCGTTGCGGTGGTAAATTAAGCAAATTGTCGGTAAGAACGGGATCGTGGATAAGATTGTTTTCAGAAGTGACGCTTCCGGTACCAGATACAGAAGCATGAGCTCTGGGGGTGTTGGGCGTTCTAATTCGTACAGAAGGTGTCCTTGATGATATCATCCTTCGTGGAGTTGGCGTTCCTGCTATCTTTAACTTTTGCGTGGCCAAGCGTCGTGCAGCAGGTGACATTGTATTTAGGCGTTCTATTGTTGATAACGACCTGGGCGATGGTCTGTAACAGAGGAATATTTTAATAATCTAAACCATTGATAAATTTGTATAAATAATTTTGATGATTCTCGTGAAAACTCACGTTGCCAAGGATCTTCTGGCAGCCTCCAATGCTTTGTTTTTTCTGTCCCTGTGTCGTTCACCAGCCTTTTCTGCCAATTGGAGAGCAATCTGTTCACGTTTAGGTGGTTCAGCCATTCTGAATGAAGGACCCTGGCTGGTTCTGAGTAAAGGTGTGTCGCCACCATCCAATCTGAACGGAGTACCCTCAATTTGACCCCAGGTCATTAGAGGACTTTCACATTCGCCAGGTCTGGGGCTTGGAGTAGCCACAAAGCTGAATCCATTTACTCGTGGAGTTGGATTCCTCACAACCTCCTTACCATCCACACCGATCTTGCCATCATTCGCTTTCGATTGGGTTTTGGCCAGCTCGGTTATGGTTTCCTTGTTTTGTTGTTCATTGAATGGATTTATTTTTAACCTTGTATTCTCATGCAAAACCTCCTGTTTTCTTTTGGCCATCTCAACTTGTTCCTCTGGTGTTAACTCTACCCCATCTGGTACATACATTATGTAATTTTTGTTTCTATAAGACCAACTGTCCAACTCTCGTGGTTTGCTATAACCATCGTGGATTGCCAAAGGTGCTTCTGTGTTTCTCTCGATTGCAAGTAATTTGGATTTTTCTTCTGTCTCATACAGCCAAGCATACTTTAGTTTGTGCTTCTTCTCCGCTTCTATCATCATTTCTTCAAAACTGGCATTATCCTCACTTGTATGCGAACTCAGGTAAGTATCTAAGCCAATTTTATGCTCTGTTTTCGTATTATGTTTCGTTGAATCCGTTCGTGGATCTTTTGGCGTCGTTTCTTCAAGAAGTGCAGTTCTATCCGCTTCATTAGTATGAAGAGGAGTCTCAAAGGTAGCTGGACTAGCTGGTCTCTCAGTAACAGGACGACCCGAACTGTATTTTTCATATAGCTCTCTCATTCGCTTAATATTATTTTGTTCTAATGCATCCAAATAATCATTCTGTGCTTTGAGTTTCTCCAAATGAGGGAAAAAATCTCTCTGAATAATTTCTCCCATCTTCTCTATATAACTATCTTCATCCAGGATTTTTGGACGATAACTTTTACTCCGTTTAGCAACACCAACAGGTTTCTTGAATACAGCCAAATCCTTCATATTTCTAGCAGCTTCAAGAGCCTGTGAGCCTGGAGTATCCATTGGGGAGCACATCCTGATATTCACTGAATACACTATGCAGCAAATGAACTTTTTCCATATGAAATGAGCATCATACAGTCAATCCTGTAATATTACAGTACACAAATAAATTAAAAAAAATTAATATTTCACAGCTATTCCCAGAAAATGACAAGTAAATGTAAACCAAAATATCAGGTAAAACATTCCTCTAGCTATGCAAATATCACTGACTAAACCTTTTACGATTTTATTTGTAAGAAACAATTGGAAAAAATATCTACGAGCCCTACAATATTATATTCACTGTATTATCAATAATTTCAATTTTGACGAATAAAAAAAACGCTCAAACGTATACACTGACTGTAAATAAGTAAGGTTATGTTCTACTTACAATGGCGCCTTCTATCTAGTACCAAGTCATACCCGTAGGTGTCGCTATATAACGTTACCATTTGGAATCTTAGGATTTTGCTTGTGTCTCTACTTTATCGACAAAATTAAAAGTTCAATTCATCGTACTCCTCGAACTTTTTAATGAACCCTCTCATAAACAAGCTTAAGAATTATTAGAATATTATCGTTCGGAGTATACGGCACGTGAGAAGGAAGATGGCTCATCGCTGAATTTAAAAAAAAAAGTGGAAAAAAAAAGTAACAAACATAAATAACCTTCTTCAACAACTTTCTACAGTCATCGATGACACACGATCTTTTCATCATATACTATATGATCAATGTCTTAAAAGAAAATACGTTGCTTGTATAATCCTGAGCATTCCCAAAATTCCACGGTCCACGTCATGAATATCCCTCACAGAGAGCAAGATAGCGAAAGTAGTAAAGAGAGCGGCAGCATGGAAGTAACGAATTTATTTTGATAACGTCAGTCAATCGTTAAGCGAAACGCCAAGACGTGCCGAGGGCGAAGATCGAGTGTTATACTTGAAGCAGGCAAAGAAAGTATTCAGTAATCATCGAAATACGAGCGTTCTTTTGAGCGAGGTAAAAAGGGCAGAAATAAGAGAAAGAGTAAGAAAAATCTACACTATCCCCAATTTATCCTGTACAAATTTCAAAATAAAAAGAAAAAGAAAAAAGAAATATACACATCGATGTAACGTCGAGTCACTTGGTATACTGTGCAACCCCCCACTATAACAGTTCTGTAGGGTCCAGTGCCAAAAGATAGTCAATGCGTCTTCCGTTGACTCGTCCCCAATCGCAATAAGCACAAAGAGCCCAGGTCGTTACTCACGGTAGACAGTCATTAAAGTCCCGTGGTGTCGAGGGATTCGCGACCATTTAAAAATCGTCGGCTTGTAAAACAAACGTCGCTGCGCTCCAGGTGCCATCGATATTCGCACCAATTCGCACCGTTTGATAAAAACATGGCGCTCCAGATGAGAGCGTGTCGACACTATACGAGGCGGGAAATTCAGATATATAAATTGACAGGAACGTGAATACAAAATAAAATGTGATTAGTTAATAGGATCATGGAGTTTCTTCCCATTGAATAATATCAACGATAAATATGATGCATAATGTACATTACATTTTATAGAAACAAGCAGACGAATCTGACGCTGCCGGCCACTACCAGGAGGTGATATTTTGGTCCAGCTGGGATAGTGGTGTGGGATGGTAGCACACTCTTACGCGGATGCTGGGTGCCTCTCTGACTGAAACCGAAGTGATCTGAGCCCTGAGGTGTTGGGGAAGCGCGCTGACAGACATATGAGGATTCCAGCGGCGAGATAGGATATGCGTGCCGACTACAACGGCTAAACCTTCCTGGCGCACGTATACACGTATAGTGTGCCTAGTCCCATTTGCTTCCCACTTGCTCGCCATTATTCGAAAATTTCCCGCACGACGACGACTAATTGGACGATGCGCAATCCGTGGGATTCTACAGGGCCTGTCGACGCTCTGGGTCTCGGCAAGGCTCGGCTAGAAAGTATCATAGGGATGATAAAAAAAAGTATAATCAGGAAAATAGTAAGAGAATAATCACATATAAATAATCTATCTTATAACGACACGACTGTCCCTTCGAAGTAATAGGTCACTGCCATTTAGTGGCAACGTACTCCGTACCTGGCGTTCGATTTTGCTGAGCGAAGCCAAATTAACGGGAACGTTCGTCACTGGCATTTCCTGACGTAGTTAATCGCGAGAATCGTGCTAATAAAAGTGAAAAAGAAAATAAAGCGTGACTCGCGGTGTCATCGAAAGGATATCGCCAGAGGCTGTATAATAAATCAAAGGACCCCAGGTCCTCCTCTAGTGGCACTGTCAACCATCGTAACACGTAAATTATAGCGATGATTCTCCTTATTTACACTGACTTAAGGTAAACCTCTCTGGGACCTGATACTATCCCGGTCAGCATCTGTCTTCGCGAGGCAAGCTTGCTTAGCCCGTTCACAAGTGTCGACAGATACCTTCCTTCCATCTTTACTTCCTTCCTGCCATCTTGCCATACCCTTTGACAGATCCTTATAGCAGCTCAAAAGCAGCCCTTAACTATTAGATAGTGCAGGGAGTTAACGAAAAATTTCATAATTTTTTTAAAAAGCCAAAATATGAATGAGTAACGCGGGTCAGGTTGTGTTTTCATAATATGGCAGAGTGAATTACCCAGCTTGTAAATTTCATTCCTTGTCATCAGATTCCCTTAGCAGAGCTCAAATCAATTTTGCCGAAGTAGTTGTGCCCACGGCAGCTCCCCGGGACATTTCCTCGTGATCTTAAAGTTTAAATAAAGCCCGCGGCAAAAGCCGCGGCCGAGGGCCCCGGGCGTATAAGCGTAAACATCCGAGGTGCGATTTGACGTGCACTCAAGCCATCCGGAGAGACGCATCTTGTGCCGGGTATACGCTTTAAGAATACCGAAGAAGAAGCGGTGGCTGGAATCTGTAAATCTGTCATTGCAGCCATATTCAAGCGCGTCGGTCCGTTCTCTCGCCCCGGCCAGCAGGATATGAACTTCTGCTGACGCCTCCTTCGCGAGCTAAAAGTCCGGACGACGTTAAATAGCAATTCCGTTATCCCTATCGAGAAGTCAGAGCTGCTTTTTGGTTAGATAAACAGAAAAAATGGCGAACGTAGAGTACATAACCTCTCAAATTCAGTTGGCGGTTCAAACGTATCCACAATGTTGCCCTGGTGCCTGGTGAGTTGCTTACCCTTATAAAAATTCTGAACCCTGAGAAAGACTAATACCCAACATTTAGCCGTCAGTGACCGTCGAATAGAGGAGCTCACGTATGCACGTGTGCACGGACGTAAGCGTATACACGTAAGGAGTGTTCTCGGAGGTTTACTCAGATGGCGTGGAAACTATAAAAGCCACCAGCAGTTACCCACGTATTCACGTATTCCCGTAGTAGCTCGCGATGACGGATTCATGTGCCGTGGGAGCTACTGGGGACTCCAGGATGACTGCGGGTACGTTACGGAGCCAGGTCGAGGATGCATTTTTATTCGAGCGATTCATTTGTCGGCCTTTGATCCGCGACCAACAAGCACCGCGCCGGAAAATTAAAGAGATTTATCGACTTCACTTTTCTCGACTTTTCTTGTAGCACTTTTTTCACCACAATATCCTGTACTGCTTGATACACAGATCCTTTTATCGAGGAAGGGCACCAAGCTTTACTGTCAAAATTAAAGTGTCTCGAGTCAGGACGTTTCTTCTTCGAAATCTTTATCTGTTTTAGGTTAACTTCGGCGTCATACGGTATCCGAGAAATCGAACGGTTCGTCAAGACTTATACTCGAGAGTGTCACTAGTGTCCAAGTGGTTTAATAATATAGTGCTAGGGTCACTCATCTAGATGGGTGGCCCATAACCTTAACGACCTTCTGTGAAGGATCCCAGACTCCTCGGTCTTTGGACTTAAACCTCATGCCCTACTCAACCCCCATGTAAATCGGCAAGGGTGGCCCCATGGCGAAACCACAGCACGTTACATGACCCCGAGAAACCTTTTATGTCTCGCGTTTTACGAGCCGCACTTGAATCTTCTTTGGCAACGAACATGACGATATACGCGGTACGTACTACTGGGGTCAAGACACCTTCTAAGATCTGGTTACTTATAGTTTTACAGTACCCAATATGCTCTTCAAGAAATATATGCATCTTGTGCCAGTATTTATCTTCCAAATGAAGTTTACGATCCGTTAAGGCATTTTTTAAATCTCTACAACGAAATTAATTGGTACGTTATATGTACGGAATGAATTAATTGACTATATTTTGAATGAGTGAAAATGACTTAAAAATCTTTTTTTTTTCATTCCTTTTTCTTACTAATAGCGACATTTACTGATGTTCGTATGACTGACACCAAGTTAAGATCGACAACTACTAAAGATGAAAGAATATGTAATAGGCTAAAGATTTTACTACCGGCGCCGTCACGCGCCGCCGGAACCCTCGGCGTCTCTGTAGCCTCTGTAAGACGACGCCTACCTATATTTAAAAGTACAAAACGTGCCAATGGGATACCGGCAAGAAGCTACTGAGTTTTCGTACAAATCAAAGTGCCAAGATGAATGCGATATATAGCTAATTGTCTCTCATGATTTTACGATAAAATTAGATATTTGTTTCCCAATGACAAACTCATTGCCATTAATATCTTTCCACAAAGACTCTGCCAACTTGGCGAGTTTTGCTTGTGTAAAACGTAGAATGAACTAGAAGTTTTGAATAGGTACACGCAGGGCAAATGTGTGTCTGCCATTTTGAATCAAACAATAACGGTATTAGCCAATCGTGATAATTTTCCATTTAGATGAGTTCTGTAAGACACGAGTCGATACAAACCTCGGTTACTGGCTAGTTCCACAAATTTCCGTTAGAGCAAGCGAATAGCTATTGCGTGGACTGCAGTCGCCTCATCTATTGATAAATGAAAATCCTCAAATAATTGATACGCGGATATGTACCAAGTACCTTTTGAGTCCGTCTAAAAGAAAATTACGAGAGCCATAACCTCAAAGCTTTGACACCTTTTCATTTACTTTGGCCGATAAGTCGGCTAACGAAAAAGTTAAAGGTAGCAAGTAGCCATGTATCTCCTGAGAGTCATTAAGGACGCTGAGCGTCGTCACACGGCCAAGACGCCGCGCGTCGGGATGCTAATATGTTTACACAGCGCCGTTCTTCACGCACGCATCAATCACAGCCTGTCTGTCCATCCATTCGTCCGTGGAGTCTCTCTAACCTAGCAAGTAAGTCCCCATAGGAATACGTAGACTGTCTGTTTCGTTCCGGACCGTTGCAACAGTCAAGTTTGTCCATTTTGACACGGTGTCACGTGTCCTTGTGACAATAATCGTAAAATCGATTCAGGAACCATCGATCTTCTAGAGGAAGTCAACAATAAGTCTCACTAGACAGTTTAGTTCATGAAGGAAATATGAGATGGCGGTTACGCGTTCTCTTATGTCGACATAAAAATATCATTACGGTGATTCATTAATTTTGTATCGATAAAAGAGGGGTCAGAACAAGATGGCGCTTGGGATTTAATAATAATGGTCTCTATATTTGACTGGTTCTGACATATATGTATATAATACAGTACAATATATTTGCAATCTCTCTCGTTATACAAAGTTAATACTTGTGCTTAACGATCTAGACTGTAAAACTAAAGTATGATAGCGCAATACTTGAGTATAATTTATTAAGGCACTTAGCGTCCTCTCGGGGGGTGTCACGCCACGTTTACATTCCCGTCTTGGCTCGAGCGGCATCGCGCTCGTTTGGCATTTGAGACACCCTATATAAATAGACACTTTGCTCCTACAAAAGGCACTTTGTTTCTCGAAGTGTGCCTCTCAGACTCTCGCGTGCGCTTTCTTCGGGAATTTACCGGTGCTCGCTATCATTGGCGACTTATCTAAAAAATATACCTTTTGTACCCTCTCGTCATCGTCGATGCATTTTCAATACTTGGCCATTAGCAATCCCACGGATACTAACATGTGAACGGCACTTAATAAGGCACCAGGTATATAACTTTCATCCAGTAACAATTTTCCAAGTCCATATAATAATCTTTGCTCTCCTTAAGTACACTTAAAAGTATATCAATAAATTAAGAGACTTAAACTTTTATAGGGGATCTAGACGAATTTATTCGTCCTCCATTTTTTTCAACTTCAATCACTCCCATAAAACGACTATAAGGCAAGAGCTTATTTAAGTAACTCGGCGGTTAATTAACTTTGGCATAATTTTTCTTGGCATTCTAACAACAATAAAAGTTATACCTATCATTGGAGTTTTTAATCTTTGGTTTTTGTATCCTCTATTGGGACCTTTTGGATAGTACGAGTTTGTCCACTTTTTTTTCTTTTTTTTTTTTAATTAAACAAAGAAAGTATAAGAAATCTTTAAGTAACTTTGGCCACTATTCAATTCAACCGAAATCAATCGTACGCCCACGATTCGATCGGACATGCACTGAAAGATAAATGAAATTACCATGAAACATGTCGTTTGGCTACCGCGGCCCGTAAAGTGGCGACGCATGCGCACCAGGATGTGCGTGATGAGGATGCACAGGATAATGCGTCGAGTTAATATGCGTTTGATGCGTTGGATAACCCCAATGACTGGCACTGGCTCCATAAAATTGATGCTCCGGATTAGGAATGGTGGATATGCTCGATGCTATTGGCACGGCGGGTACAGTCCCATAAGTAGGCAGCACGTTGCTCCCGGTGGCAGGCCTCTTGGCAGGATTCTGTACCGTTTGAGAACCGGAAGTCGGAGCCTCGCATTCATCCGGCTCGCAATCCCTGAATCCTTTGGCGAACGGATTGCTGGCTATCTTGAGTTGTGTGATCCTATGATTTTGATAAGCTGTAACGGCCGTGAACCTCGTCTCGGAAAAGGTAAACGTCTTAAAGTTCTCTGTACGTGGATCGGGCGCTGATCCAGGTGGCGAAGGTGCCACCACCACGTGACATCTGGGTTGATATCTGTGCATGGAGTTTAGTATTATCTGTAAATAAATTGTTCAAAAATTTTATTACATTATTTAATACAGGTGCACGAGCACTAATTCTTACGTTACATGTAACGGGTGTCGGAGATGGTATCACCCGTTAAATTTTTGTCTCGTATGGGCGATATGTAGAGGAACGACTCAGGGTGGGACGAATGTATGAGGAATTAGAAGAGGCAGTAGAAGAATATGGAAACGCACATGAGGCCAGATTTTGGAAGGAAGAGACACGACGGGGGGCGGTCACAATGTTTGACAGCCAGAAGAGGCCCGGTGACTAATTAGTGTAAAAACTAACCCCCGACCCGACCCAACAGCAACCCGACACCCCAATCCTCCCCGTACCATCTCGTCTTCGTGTCCTCTTCGGCCTGTCTACGTAAACGCATAAGCAAAAGAGTATGAGTAACGCGCGAGAAGAGGAGGAAATTTCGTCCTACGTGCGTGTGTGGCCTCGCAACGAAACTCAGAGATTCCCTGGAATGTCTTCTTTTTTACTGGCAGCATCTTTTTTTCACTTTCTTCTCCCTTTCACATTCTCCCTTTTTACTCTCATTCTCTACTCTCTCTCTCTCTCCCTTCACAAATGCTTTTCATATTCCTATGCAGTTCATGACGTTCTTCCTCTGCTGCCCGCCACTAACGCCACTCCGCGCAGCATCCCCCTGATTAGTAGTTAGGCCCCTCCAACCGGAGGGGCAGAGAGGTGGGATACTAAGGCATTGGCGCTATCCGGAAATACTGCACGATACAAAATGTCAATTAAGGGATGTTACCATTGAGAATTCGAGACACCCTACTTCGCTTCCACTTCTCCCACCTCTTCGCCCTCCGCGACAGCTTTGAAGCTCGTTTGAAGTGGCGTTCCTTTTTTTTCGTATTTTTTTGTTTTCGGTACCAACAAAAAATATCTACCCTACATTGGATATTCTTAGCGATGAATCCTATGTATATCGACTATATTACAGTGGAACGTTACTTTTTTTTACCCTGTTAGGATATTACGAA
Source organism: Calameuta pallipes (assembly GCA_030142375.1). Classification (NCBI taxonomy): domain Eukaryota; kingdom Metazoa; phylum Arthropoda; class Insecta; order Hymenoptera; family Cephidae; genus Calameuta; species Calameuta pallipes. The sequence continues at coordinate 776,230 of JARQSW010000489.1, read as the reverse complement.
TTTTTTTAATTCGCTCGCATTCCGTATATAAGGATTCATTTTTGTTCGATCTGTATCACCCGTTATAAGGTAACTGGTAAACGCATGTTACCCACCGTACGAGCCTATACCGATGTTTACACGGCGCGGAGCAGACGAATTCGAGAAAATAAACGTCCTAATGATAGGCGATGGGGCTTGGGGTGTCTATTTGTACGCCACGGAGAAAGTTGTGCATCGCTCTTGAGACACCGATTTCCCAGAAACGACTCAATCAAAAAATCCTGCGGCCACTGGGTAAATAAATGTCAAACGGGATTGGATAGAATGCTCTTTTCACTGTGTGAATCAAATTGTGACCATCTCATACCTGACAAAGTACCCAAATGTAGATACGGGGATGAATATTCTTGTCAAATGAATTTTTCGTAATTGTGAAACCAAATGTCTCAGACTTTGCTCTTCTGCTGAGTTTTCCTGAGAATTTAATACGAATCGGACGTATTCCCAATGTCCAAATAAGGAGACGTTGATCCATCATTGATTGATCCTTACGAATTGATCTTGACGACAGATCCAAAATGACTCGTAACCAATAAACGATCAATCGTCAATCCACTGACGTGGATCTTCTCTTGAATACAAACTGTTAAGGAAATATGCCTGATAAATTAATTGACATAACCTACAAAGCATATAACGAATTTTGACTGTGCCCAAAATATTTTAACTTCGAATCAATTCCAATTTGTAATCCTTTAACGCATTCACTGCTGTCACCCATATATGAGTAAACATTTGCATTTTCATCAAGAATCGAGTACATATAAATTTGGAATATCGCAAAACCTTTCAATTACTCGTCGCCCGGTAGAACTTTTGAAAAATATACTCTGGCTGTCAGTATTAAAATAATGGTTCGACCATTTCGATTGTAGATATCAAATTGATCGAATGGTCGAAAATTAAATGAAATTTTCATCAATAATTAAATTTCTTGATTACGACAGTAATGGTGGAAATGCTCCGATGCTCCCATCGCCTGATCCCAGGACGAGTTTACGTGGCCACCCGTTAGATAGGAGAGGGACCACTTTATAACTCGGAATTGTTTGACAGCCGAGAGCATAAGCAAAGAGGAGAACAAGAGAAATATTAGCGATTGCGTTTGTGTTACGAGGGCCATTTATTACGACGGAATGTACCGGTCCATCGGGTGGCTCCTGCTTTGAGCCAATGAGGATATCGTATGCGGATCGGCACTTCCGGTCAGAAAAGTATGAGCGAACGCGGTGGGGTGGGGGTGGGGGGGGGGGGGTAGTAAAATAAAAATTAATAAAATAAAAAATTTTCTCCATTCATTCGACAATTTATACACCGCTACAGCCTATGCGTGTTCGGTATGAAATTTGAACGACGTAAAAATTTCTCAACTGTTTATACGTAATAGCAATGCCATACCCAAGCGTTACACACGAATGCTGACTCCTGCTAATTCCACAGGCCTTTAAGGCATGTGACGTGACATCAACTTGGTCTCCCAGGCTTCTTCAGACTGTTTACGTTAGTTTACCAACGATACAAACACTCAGACCAGCCAGAGCCCATCCGAGGATTAGACGCTAAGTCTTGTAGGAAGAGAATCTCGATTCTCTCTTGCTTGGAAAGTTAAAATTTTTTTTAGAGCCACGCAAGACCATTCGTATGATGCAGTTTTAAGACTGGACACCTGCAACGGATCTTGCATAACGATTGTGGGATTATGGCGGGAAGATATATTTGAATATTGAAAATTTTTCGATGCGACGGCTTCGAGTGTTGGAGGTTAGATTTTTCCAAATCTGGATTGCGTCACCTTGTTTTCATTTTTCATTTGTATATTCAACCCTGTATCTCGAGGATGTTTAAACTTTACTTGTCGTCTTGTCTTCTCTTCTTTTTCTACTCGAAATCTCGCGCGCTACGCTCGTATCTCAGATCAATTAAGAGGAACTCGTCCGAAACGACAAACACGTGGACCGGACTGTCGGCCGGGAACGTCTGTCGCGTCCCTCAATGTACTTTATGTATCTCGTCGACGGTGAGAAACGTAGAAACGGCAACGAGCACTGTCCCTGGTATGGAGAGAGAGAGAGAGAGAGAGAGGGAGAGAGAGAGAGCCATAGAGAGTACGAAAGAGAGAGAGAGAAAACGTAAACCGTTGATATCTCACCCCCTGAAACCATTTGCTTAAATCACGAGGTGTGTCTAAATGGTTCTAAAACGCGTAAAACGATCCGACTTTTGATTTACTGTCGCGACGACGGGACACCTTTGTAAATACGCCTCCGGCCGACGCTTCCTTCGCTAGAATGCACGCTAAACTGTCGCCCCAGTTATTAAGCCTCCCAAAAGTCGTTCAATGGAAGGAACGATCGGTCTCATTGTCGTGCGGATAAAATAACGAAAGAGAATATTATAAAATTGTGCAAATATTATTAACGGCACTTTTCTGTCACCGAAGACTAAACAGAGGTTTCTGCTTATCAATAGCGTCCAGTGTGGAATGACGTCCAGAGAGGATCAAAGCGAAGCCATTTTTAAACAACCATAAGATCCTATATACAAGTCGTAGAGATCGCTATACGTTAAAGATGTCTTTATTGATTTTAATATAATCAATATTACAAATTGAGTATTTTAATTTAACGGCGTTCAAATAGGTGAAACTAAGTTCGTCGCGACTTCGTGTAACGTCATATAACGTAGTGTCAAAAGTATCGCGAGGTAAAGACTATTAAACTGAAAATCGACCTTGACTTACATGCCCGTTATCGTCCAGCTGATTATTTGTCAGTTTGAGTTTGTCGAACGATACAGGTTGTTTCATCCAATGCGCCCCGCTCGCAGGACTGTCCGGATGTACGTGGATTCTTGGGGGCGAAACTGGATCAGCACGACCCGCGACGACCCAGGCGCTACTATGAAATGCGTATCTGTATCTCTTGTCGTCGCAAGGTACAAAATCCATCACCAGCAAGTAATCCGTATTCGGGTCCAGCCCGAATATTCGGCACTGAAGAAAGACGAGAGGACAGTGCAATTAATACTAGCCCCACCTGACTTCCGGGAATTATGGTTTCGATAGATCAGTTTATAAGAAAATTGATATCTACCTGGAAAGTCGGGAACATCCTTCTTCCAGCTTTCGTTACTATCATTTCCGTTCCAAGCTGGTGAAACTCCTCCCACAGTGGTCTGGCTTCCAGTGCTGCACCTGCACCTGCAAGTGCAGGATGTAATGGCCTCTTCGATGCACTCTCGTCCGGTGACGAGGAGGTTCCGCTCTCGTTGTTGTTGTTGTTGTTGTCGTTTCTCGAATCCGACGACGACGGCGAGATGGTCGACGTCGCATGATTCAGGGTCTCCATGGTTGGACTTCTGGAACGCTTTACGCGGCCGGCGGTCTGCAGACAGGCTGAAAGTAGGAATTTTAGGAATTTCGTCTTTCACGTCAATTCGGTATCAGGGGTTGAGGGATACGTATTTCTTAATGATTTTAAGATGTGTTTACATCGGTTATTCGTCTTTTTGATTTCTCCCGGCGAGTTAACTAAGTCGACCGAATATCTAAATAAAACTTCTTTCGCAGAATCTATTGGTTTCTTTTATACTGTAGAGTAGTGCAGAATGCAATGAAGTAGCATGCAGTGAATGCATGAGAACGAAAAAAAAACTTGGTCTGCTAAAACAAGGCTGGTTTTCAAGCAGTCGGGCTAAATTCGTTACACCCAGTGATCCTGTTCAAATGGATTTACAATACAAGTACATATACAGTGGAGTCTGGTTATTATGACTTCGTTTATAACGATCGACCGCATATTTCATCCTGCTTGCCTCCCTAGGTTTGATTTTTATACAAATTCGTATAGGACTTTTATCTTGCATATTACGTGGTTCGTTTAGTACCACGTCATTTTCATGTCTCTCGAATGTCTTTATAAACCAACCCTATATCTCATATCTGTTGTTAATTAATTTTGATAACAGTATAATTGACATGACAATTTTCAATTTAAAAATATTCCTGCAAGCTCACCTTCCATTTGTTGCATTGGCGAAGGAACTGGCGGTAACTGTTGATGTTGATGATGATGCGTCGCCCATTGCTGATAGCAACAGTCAGCAGCAGCAACGTTATGTTGTTGTTCATGTTGCTGTTGCATCCTTTCACTATTGATTATTATACACTGACACTGACACCATTCATCAATTTTTGTAACACCTTGTCAATCGTTCATTTCAATTTCAATAATCGTCGTAAAGAGAATTATTGACGTAAAATCGATCAACCTGTTGATAATCGAGGTGATTGCTAAATTGTTTAACTTTTTCTAAAAAATCTTAAAGTACTCGATCCCGTCGCACCGCGGAGAGTGTAAGTACTCGAAAAGTTTGAAGAGAAGGTATCGCAGCTAAGACTTTACTGAAATTCACAGGGTTGCTCTCCAAACAAACTGAACACTTGATTTAGATCATTGCCCGCGGAATCACTGAACCGGCTTTTCAGGTCTTTCTGACTAGAACACCATAGAGTTACATTGAAAAATGGACAAACGTCTCAAAAATTCTTCTTATCCCTCGTAACCTGAATTCCTCGCTGTATTTATACAGAACAGGCGTAAATCCACAGGAAAAAAGAAGCGTAGTCACAAAAGAAAAGAAAGATAATTTACCCCATAAAATGAAATAGGAAACTTCCTTTAAAAAATGACCCATCGACTTTCAATATAAACGATCTTCAATTTTTATTATCAATCTTGCACTTGTCGAAAAAATATAAAATCCCCGTTTCTTCTACGGCAGAACGAAAGGCACTGGTTCCGTACTTTCGAAAGCTCACCGGTCCGATATCACACGAAGATAAGGTAACGAAAGAGTAACGAAAATTGAAAAATTCTCACAAAGAAAGAAACGTAACCACCCAAGAACCGTCTCGTTCCCTTGAAAAATCAAGACGCAGACACCTCCTCGAATGGGCTGATCCTTGGTGCTCCAGAGGAGGATATATCGCAGTGGAGGACTTGACCGAATACCCGACGATTTCGAGCATCATCGGAGGGTCAGACTGCCCGTTAACAGGAGCCGTCCGCACCTCCGTACCCGGTGATGATGACAAGGGCGATACTGGCCGACGAAGAGGAGGCAGGCGAAGAGAAGAACTCCTTGGTCGCGTGTAGTAACGAACGGACGGATGAACGAACGTAGGTACAGACGTACTGATGTCTTCTGGGGTAGAGACTAGCTGCGAGCTTATCATCGGCACATCATTCTCTCCTCTTTTCCTCTCGCGACACTTCACTTCTTCTTCCCTCTATAATACTCCCACGGGAACTGCCGGATATTCCTGCTGGCTAACAGAGAGACAGAGACCGCAGCCAGAATGCTCTGTCACGAGGAGGAGCTTCCTCTACGGGTTCCCTCCTACGTTAGACACCCACGTTCATCCGAGACGCTGCCTTTTGGCTGCGAGGGCGGAGCTTAAATCCAGTCACTTCCACTTCACTTTGCTTCACTTCACCTTCACAGCCACCACCGACATCCAGACTCCCTTTATTAGCTGAACGTCGATTGGAAGTTGTAGTTGACAATAGCTTTCGATTCTCATAGCTCCCTCGCTTCGTTTGGATGTCATAAGGGGAAATGGACGAAATTTACATAAAATGTTGTCGCTTCTATTCTCTTTTGATGATACGCATTATGAAATAAAATTTTTTTATGGTTATGTTATCCGATGGAGGAATCAAGCCACTGAATTTACTTGGGCGATCTTTAATGATATTTGAAATGCGGTTAAATTTATCGTTACTTGATTTCACTCTGACATGTTGATACACACCTCTTTCGTTCCTTTGTTGAAGTTGAATTACATACGGCGAATTTACAGCTTGTCTGTTCTCTCTCGATCGTAAAGATATCATAGTTATTAGACTATTAGTGCCTGCTTAGTTATACAAGTTAGTGGAGGATGTGCATTCGCGTTTTCAGTTACATGAACATACCTTAACCTTTCCGTTGACGTAAAGATGGCTGCGCAAAGTAGCGCCGTATAATTTTACCGAACCACGTAAAACAGTCAGTCGCTCCAGAACATTTGATAAAGTTTACTCAGGATAAAATACCAATGGGATATATACGTCTCTTTAAGTAATTTTCACAATATATTCTCAACTGTACGATTAATGTGCGTGGAACTATATAATATTTACGTCTGTCGATACAATTGAAACGATCTGTATATGCTGTGTATATATAAATATACATATATATATATATATAACCACACTACGGGGTACCGAATTATTTCTCGTTTGGCTTTGATCCCAGGAGAAGGCGGAGTCTCGCGGCCTGCCCAACAAATTAGTTAGACATCGTCGAAGCCTCTGGCGGATCGTCCTCGTAGTAGCTGGTCGAGACGCCTTTCTTTTTCCACCGACGATCACCGTCTTTTCGCGTCCCACGCTCGCGATCCGGGCGATCCTGACGACCCTGACTAATTCAGCCCATTTATTTCTAAACGGGAGACAAACAGGAGCACCAAAAGACACGGCGCGTATGGAATCGTAGATACGCGAGACACGCCGTGACTTTAGTCACTGGTATTTCACTATAACTTTCCCATAGAACGAGGTGAAAATGAGCATAGCAACGCCGACCGACCCTCTATACTGAATCGTAGGACAATATTTAGGTAGCTAGGTTAAAAAGCATGAAAATGAAATTTCTCTTTAAACTTTTTCCCTGACGATTTATTCATATAATAAGAGTTCAGTGTAGCGTACGTATTGGCATGATTTTTTCAAAGAGTGTTTGCTGAGGACAAGTGAGGCAAGGAAAAGGCAAAAGAAAGAAAAAAAAAATAGAAGATAAAAAACACGCGTAGACTCTTGTGTTACCCGATGGTAGTATAAAGAGATTGTTAACAAGTCTATTCTTTCTTCTTCATTAAGACAAATAAATGTGTCAAAATTTGACGGATACATGTTATCATTATCGGTGAGATTCTGTGAGACTGCAGTCTTGACGTTCTCGTACGTTACCATTTGAATGACTTTGATATCCGTTTTGAATGTTGCGCAAAGATACTAATAAAAGCCTGTTAGAGTTTGATGTAATTTTCAAATCTTTTTATCTTAAATTTACGTTGGGAAACTGTATACCTACAATCGGTAAAGAAGTTGTTGGTACAAGGGAAGGTAAAGTAATTTAATAATATTTTTAGTGAATGAATTATCGTCCGTAGTGGTTTTATTGTTCACCGCATGTTCCAATCTTAAATCTAAAATCTCGTCGAGCGTCTATAGTTTATATATTGTTATATTAACAATTTAATTTTATTCATACTCTTAGCTCTAACTTATTACCGACGTTGCGTACTTCTTGTGCGACTGTTTACAATAAGACTATTTAATTGGTACGATCCTCATTTTTCTAATAATAATACGACACCCAATTGTTTTCGAAGTATTAATTTATCTCAAGTAAAATGAAACTAAACAACGTTCCTAATTAGTTACAAAGAATTACAGACTATCCGCGCCCGATTGATTTATTGCCAAAATCGATTCCGTGGCGCGCTCGTTAATTAAAATTTTATTATTTAAAAAATAAAAAAAAAATATTAAAATCAAAATTATTCGAGATATCCTGATCGGAAAGGTGTCCGACTGGCTTTTACGTGTTTTATTATTTCGTTATATTAAATATGAATTAATTTTATCATTAGTAATTAATCCTCGCGATGGAATAATAACTGCAATAGCGGCATTTCCAATGGAAAAGTGCCGTATAATGGAATCAATGTATATATACAAAATGACAAAAGCGAATATAAACGACCTAAGGAACACAAAATAAGTTACAAGTTACCAACATTACAATCTCCTACTCAGAAATGTAATAATAACGTACGTCAGCTACATTATAACTATTATATTCCTGAATAAGATATCCAAACAGTGTCCGTATCTAACCGTTCCTTTGTGCAGCAAGGAGTCACTGGTAAAGAGGGGTAAACCTTATAGAACTTTGTGCCCAACAGCTACAGATGCACAATGGGCATGGTAGATATGCTGAAATTAGCATAGAAGTTCTGGAGGGGTTCTTTTTTTCCCTTTCATTATGATTTCAGCACCAGTGAGATATATCAGCGCCAGCGAAGAGTGTTGAAATGCCATACAGTTCATTCAAGACAGAGAATACATGGAAATTCCTCTTTACAAAATTTCTCCTCGGTGCTTTGTTTCTTGTGTAAGTGACCAACAGGTTTTTTTTTTTTCAAACTTTTCGTGCTGCCTCGTGACTCTAAAAAGATTATCACGATTAAGACAAATCATAAAAATTAATGTACTCTAACAAAAAATTGTCTTTTCATATCCACATCCCGTCAATTGAATTGTCGTCGATAAGGACAATGAATATGTTTTTAAAAAAAATGACAAACCGTCTACTGTAACAATGGACGTCCCTTGTTTATCGCTAATTGGCTTAATGTCGACTAATATCTACACGCGAGTTTCACAACTTGAAAGAATGACATTCTACGTCAGCCAATTCCAATCTCAAACAAAGTCTTGACCGGTTTGTTTAAAAGCTGGTGTAAGATATATGTATATCGAACGCGGCGGAGGGCACCGTGATGAAGCAAAGAAAAAAAAAGACAAAAGGATACTTTAAAGTTTTGGCTTTAGGTGTTTTATTTATAAAAAAAAAATTAATGTACAATGAATAGGGGGTTTGGGATATGGTGATGGATAATGCGGATCAATCTCGATTCGATAGATTTGCTGTTGCTTTTCTTTTCATTATTACTCTATGGCGCGCTGCTCCTAAGGCTGAATTTGCTCGTTTCGCGAACGCTGTTTCTCGTCCTTAAGTGTCTAACACTGCTTTGTTAGTTGTACAGGTGCAACCGTGGAAAGAACAAGTGATAAGTGACGATGACGATGGTGATTGTGCAGAGTCGGAAAGAAAAGGGGAAAAAAACGATGACGATGAATATAATATACGATGAATTAGACGGGGGATGATGGCATATTTAGACGATTAAAAAAAAAAGAGAGAAAAAACAAACGGAAATGTCGCAGCTAAGATTACATTGGCAAATAAAAATATTATCTAAATTGCATCGCGAGATTAGTCGATGTGGTGACGAGTGGCTGCGACCACGGACTCATCATTTTTCCTTTTAATATTCTTCCACTTTTTTTTGGTTTCCTTACGCGTAAGGAAGTGTATGTACGTGTTCGTGTATATTTTATTATGCTTGCATTATTAATAATTATATCGTAATTAATCTCCCCCCCCCCCCCTTAAATTGTCAGCTATGACGATGACACGAAGCTGATTCCGGAGCAGGGTCAAACCGTCGTCTCGTATTAGCAATTAAAAGTAAGAAAACACTACGCTCGCTCGTTCCGTGTCAAATTATTTCTTCTTTAATTATCCACAGCGATACAAATTCGCGATATTACAAGAGCGACTCTACAGTTCAATTACGCCATGTAAAATTTTCAAATATATACTCAATCTGATTAGTGAGGGAAGGGTGGGAAACCGGCCCGTCTTAAAGCAGTACACTTCTTTCAACCTTCAAATGATTAAATGCCGCGACTGTCGCATATTCGATTCAGAAAAAAAACCATCAAACCAATTTGTTTCTCTATTTCGAACGACACTTAATTCTTTCTCCAGGGTAGCATACCAATAGCCTAAACATGAAAACGTAACAAATTTTTTTTTTTTTTTTTGAAATAACATGCCTATACCGTGCCCAAGCATCGAAAAACAGGGATACATTCGCATTTCAAGTTCGTGCCCAAATTGCCCCAGGATAACGATCTCAATTCGTCCAAGTGGTAGTCTGTCAAGCATACGAATGATGCATAATTACGAACGAGAAATTCTGTCCTTCAATTCTCCGTGAGAAGAAAAGAACCATGGATGACGTTATCGGGACCCCTGTAATAGTTGGCACTCCGGAGTCTGCTTCAGATACCCACTAGTTCTTATATCGACAATCATTGTTTTGTGGATGGCTCCGCGATTTTCACATAATAGTGGTTGTAGTAGCAATAGTAGTAGCAGTAATGATAATAATAATAATATTAATAATAATAATAAACATACTCGTAATAATAACTCTTTCTTACAGTGGACTCTTCGGGACGTAAGAGGCGATTCCCGCTGACGTATATAAGGGAGCGACACGGTGAAGATCAAGGATATTGGTTCATTGTAATTGGCTGTCGTGTTTTAATCAGTAGATCCTAAAGATGGCCTTTTTAAAGAGGATCGGACCGGATTTTAAAAGGGCGGAATTGAGGGAGGATAAAGGTCTTAAGGTCCTAAGTGTTGTGTTGTTGTTGTCGTTCGTACGACAAAGATTTCTTCTAAGGGGTTCACTTCTTTTTGTTCTTGTTGTTCGCACCTCGAGGCGGCGTCACGGGCCTACCAGCATTCAGACCGCCATATGTGAACTTCCTCTTGTCCGCAGGTTTAAGAATTTGGAAGCTGCACATCAGGGTGTCATCTACCGACATCATGGCCCCCGCATTGTCAAATTCACCGCAGTAATTAGGCGCCGAGAATAGCGTGACAAGCTGACGCTTTGCAAAGAACTCGTAACCATCTTCCACGACCTGAAAATTTATAAATCATTTCGTAATTATCGCGCTTTCTTGACTTTGTCGCTTTTTGCGTACTGCTTGAGCTTGTGGTACCTTCTATGAGAGACTTACCTGGTGAGCACGGCAGATGAGATCAAAGTCGTGTTTATGCAAGAACTTGGCGACGACTTCGGCACCAAAGGTGAACGAAACACCACGGTCATTCTCTCCCCAACCCATGGTATCCTTGTCAGGATCTGACCAGAGAAGATCGCAAAGTAGGCCCTGATCAGGTACATCGGTGGGTCTCATGATACGTCTGATTTGTTCCATGCTCTGAAGGTCCGGACTAAGACCGCCATGGCAGCAAAAGATCTTCTCGTCAACGATGGCGGCCACCGGCAGGCAGTTGAAGCAATCCGTGAATGTTTTCCACAATTTGATGTTATATCGACGTTTACCTAAATTAAGATAACAGTGACATGCGTAACACAACAGGAAGAAACCCATCGACGATACCGAATCGAAGAATATACAGCATTTTGAATGTGAAATCAGAATTAAAAATTCCACTTACATTCATCATAGAAACCGTATATCCTGTTGATGGAGGCGCATTCGTGGTTTCCTCTGAGTAAGAAGAAGTTCTCGGGATATTTAATCTTGTAGGCAAGCAAAAGACAGATCGTTTCCAGCGACTGTTTCCCCCGGTCTACGTAGTCACCCAGGAAGAGATAATTGCTCTCCGGAGGGAAACCGCCATACTCGAAGAGCCGCAACAAATCATAGTATTGCCCGTGTATGTCACCTGAAATTAAGTAATTCAAAGAGTAATGTCAATTGTATCGGAAGAAAGTTGCACCTTTGACCTTAAAGAAGTAACTATTGTTTTATAATTACAAGGTCAAGTGGGTCGGTAGCAATACTCATTATTCTTTCATCTTAATTTTTCTTTCACTTTATTGCTTTATGATTATTGCACGCCGTAACTAGGTCTCGCGTGGTCGTAGAAAAGAAAAGAATGCACGTCGCGTCGCCGCGCGACCCCTTTTATAAGCGTTGGGGATATTTTCGCTTTCCATTGCGGCATATCAAAATAATTTTAGATACAGGCAACACGAGGTCGGTCCAAAAGAAACGATTGTCATGCCAATAAAACTTGCATGACGTTCTCTATATCTGCAGTTTAGTCATCTACAAATGCTTTTGTCAGCCACGTGGCATGGATTTAATCATAATCCATACGAGCGATGCATCCTCCTTTTTACTGTTGCACGAATATGCTTATATAAGTGCCAATGACATTCCTGATAATCTTGATCTGATTATTTCTTAAAGCAATACCCAGAAATTTCATCATACAATGGAAGAAGATGAAATAACATACGACTATTTTATTATTTTGATACTTTAAACAGAAATTGGAATACACAATATTTGGAAATCAATGTATTTTTGCTATTAAATAATAACTGTAATTTCTATATAAATGTACTCAACTGTCATTGACGCTCTGTTGACAGTACGCCAGATAAGATAGGCAATCATTATATTTAGTCAATTAACAGTCCGAATCCAAAGCTACACATTGATGTAATGGCTACACACTTGTATTTATGAAATACTATCAGAAAAACGCGTACGTACATGCATAAACATAATACGCGTTGAGTTCACTAAATATTAAATAACATGGATGCATAGATTTCCTTCATTTACTTTCTGTGAAACTGATAATGCATTGCATTAATTAATATCAGCGTACAAGTTATTTAGTACTTCGAAGGGTACATGATTTTGGTAGTAATATTTTAACCAGTACCCAAATCATCAATATGTTTATACATACTAAAATAGAAGTTTATTTAACGATGTAAACATGTGTGTATGACATAAAAAGCCTTCAAAATGCTTACCACATATCTTTAAGGGTGCTTCCAGCTCAAGCAGTATGGGCTGCGATAGGAAAATTTCGCGAGACTTTAAGCAAAGACCCCGAATCTCTCCCTCGGTCAACTGCACATTTTTCCCAGGTCGAGCTCCCCTTACTAAAAAACACAAAAATACAAAGGTACTTTAACTTAGGCAGACAGATGCAAATATCTTTATTAAACCAGTTTGAAATATTTGAATGTCAAATCTTATCTTATTACTTGAACAATATTTATTTTTTAATTCATATATTACGAATAACTGCTTGACAAGAGTGCATCTGGTACTACAAAATACTAACAGTATTATGTAAATCTAATCCAATAATCTCCTTAATCTATTATTACCAGGTTGATTCCATTAATATATACTACATAATGAATATAGACACATTTAAATTGAACCAATACAGTATGTCATTGCAATGACATTTGCAGCCCTTACTCATTCTACCTAGCATATCATTCAAGATATCTCCTTAGAAGAAATTTATAGATCTGCTAAATAAATCAAGTAAAGAGAAACAGAATCCTAAAGAAATAAGGAGAAAACAGTTAAATTTCTTGAAACAAAAGTGATATAATATTCATCTTTCTATTCTTGCAAAAATACTCTATGAAAATATTTAGTAAGATTCTCCCAGATAAGTAAGTCGTGATAAGCTGACAATTAACCCAGTTAGATGGCGTGGAATCAAAAGGGAAATAAAAAGCGTATAAAATAACAGGGAAATAAAATACTAGGGAAGCCCTGGCCTTAACCCCGGGACAGCCTCACGGCCGAAAATAGTGCAAGCGCAAAATAGTCAGCGAGCTTCAAAATCTCTAAAAGTCATTCCACCGTGAAGATCACAACTGTCCCGAAAAACAACTAGATAAAATTCGACTAACCAATAGTAATGTGTAAAATAATCCAAGAAAATAGCGCATCCGGCAAGAGGAAAGTCGAGTCGCAAAAAGCGAACAGCGAGTATCAAGAGTCGTAGCGTTGATCGGCGGACCTCGCCCAAACGGTTCACCGTAGCGGTTGTCAACGTAGTTCTATGTAAACAAACGGTATATCTAGGCATAGAGGCAATCGCCTAAAATTAATCGGCGTTGCGTAACCAATAAAAACCTAGCCTAAAGAACGATCTAAAGTATCAGTAAGAACTGCAAAGCGACCTAAGGACAGTGTACCGCAGACGGTGGGCGCCCCGGCGCCTACGAAGACTCAATATTTTTTCACACGGCGTACACTCAACGGGCAGCTAGCTTTACCTTCCAAGAGCCGAGCGATGATGCTGTCAATGTTTAATTTATCGGTCTCAGCCATCGGACCAGGATTTCGTGCGCGTCCCGGGCTTCACACGGAGCACCTCGCCCTAAGGATGGCCGCTGATTTTATTGGATTTCCACCGGCGGGGCACTGGGTACTCACTCGCGTACGCGGCCTCGTACAAGGTACTCGCAATGGCCGCCCGAACAAGCGCGCACTCTGATCCGCTTCTCTCTTTCAGCTCTCTTCTTACGCCCCGCTTCGATTCTTGCCCACACTCCGCGCTTATTTCCTCTGTGCATCCGCTCGCTCCCGCTGGCTTCCTACGCGAACGAGGCGCTTTATGAGCTTCTACAGTGCTGCCAATCTTGAATTTTATAGTCCTACCAACAGTAATAAGTTACAAACGATCTATACGCCAACTACACAATTTTCTGATAGAACGCATGCGCGCCGTACTGAACGTACTTAAATATCCTCGTTTATAATTCTCGCGAATTCATTCTTATTCATTCTGATTGAGGCTAATCGTTAAAGTGTGATTAGCCTGGATAGAATGCTAATGTTATGATAGTTTCGTATGCTAATGGCTGTGTTAGACGTTTCTAACAATGGCACATCAGAGTCCAACATAATAAAACAGGCATCTAATTTTTGAAATTTTATCTCATAAACAAGCAACTCGATTATCCTGAGGTGTTATGGATTCTTTTTTCACAGATTTTTCGTATATTTTTTGTTTTTAATTAAAAGACGATATATGGTTAGTATGTAACGTATCGTACACATGTCTTTCAATGAAGAAAAGACCCATTGACGAATGGCATGCGTATGAATATACATATATGAGAATAACGGCACGATGGTTGGGGATGTTATTTTAATGTTATACTTTATACGTTCTTTTCAATTTTTCTCATGATTTTATTCTCATCAACAAATTTTCGATAATTCCACAATTTTCCGACTAGTATATAACAGAAATGGGTACCAGCATTAAACCAACAGACATAACCTAGGAAAATATTATAAAAGTCCGTGGTTTTCCGTGGTCGTAAAGTCGTTCTATCTCAATTTCCATTGGTCACGAAATCTCTTAGGGGTTAACTGTTGTCCAACCAGATTCAAGGTCACACCTCCGGGCGTTCATTTATTGTCAGACGCGGTTATGGTAGTTTCCTACGAAACTCGCCATTAAAAGGATCATAATTATTAGCGGCTGACGCGTACTTTTCACGTAATTTGTTCTCGAACAAATACACAAATATGCCGGAAAATGTGGTAAGTAATGAATTATTAATAGTTTTAGGGATTTTTTAATTTTCTTTATTCAACAATGCAATACTGTGCATATTGTACGTTATCTTACAGTATCGATGTCAGTGTGGTAGGTTATGAAATCAGTTTCGTTTGGAAACAAAGATCACTGTTGAAAAGATTTCCGTATCTCTAAGCTTGGAGCAATAAAGATATGGCAGTTGTAATATGATAATATATTATTCTTAACATGTAAACGTGAACTTCACGTGGCTTTTGTAATTGAAACCCGTTTAATACCTCTGTATTTATTTTTATTTGTACGCCGACACAGCATAGTATATGAGCGTCTGTAGGTGCAATTTATTGTTTGCCTTAATACTGCTCCATTTTTCTTTGCACATTTCAGAGATAATGTTGCATTTTTATTTATTTAATTTACTAAGGATGTTATTCTTACTATGATAAAGTGGTGGAATTTATAATATATATTTATATTTATATTTTGTATGCTTATTAGTATACAATGCAAATACAGTTATTTAGCAAGATCATGTTATTTGTCTTTAATATATGTTGTTCATGTGTCCTCTAGTTAAATGGCGATCATGTGGATGTAAATGGAGCAAATGGAGAACCTCGTGAACACGAAGAAGAAGCTACTGAGGAGGATGTTCATTTTGAACCAATAATTACTTTACCGTTGATTGAAGTGTCCAATAATGAAGAAGAAGAGGTTGAATTAATAAAACTGTAAGACATTTCTGTTATGATAAATAACCTTATTACTTGCATATATTTATTGTCTGTGATAAGTCAATTTGCCTACTCTTTTATAAGGAAAACCTAACTCTTATTATGAGGAAAATATTGACTTTGCAGAAGAGCCAAGTTATATCGGTATGATTCATCAAGCAACCCAGCCGAATGGAAGGAAAGAGGAACAGGGGATGTAAAATTATTAAGACACAAAATAAAAAATACAGTCAGAGTGGTAATGCGCAGAGATAAAACATTGAAAATATGTGCTAATCACTTCATAACACCGTGGATGGAACTCAAACCAAACTGTGGCAGTGATCGTGCATGGGTTTGGAGTGTTCTTGCAGATTACGCAGATGAGCAGCTGAAGCAGGAATTACTAGCGATACGTTTTGCCAATGCCGAAAGTACTACTCTCATATACTTAGAACTGTAAACATAATCTCATATGATGGAGTTATGAAAAAAATCCTTATTATTCTTACAGATGCTTCCATGTGGAAAGAAGCATTTGAAAAGGCCAAAAAAATAGTGGGTGCCGAATGCGAAATCTACGCCGGGAAAACAAATCCCGATGAAGCAAAGGATGACAGCGACAGTGACAGCGACAGTTGTAGTGACGTGAGCTACGGCGAAAGTAGCGATAACGACGAACGGAATAACTCAACAAAACCGAAGGAAGACACGTCACCAGTTCAGAACTCCTCAGCTACCAAGGATTATCCAAAAGATTTAGCAATTTCTGAAAAAGATACGAAAAAGACAGACGATCTAACTGAAAAGCTGGAACACTTAAATGTCAAAGGAGATGGGCAGAGTAACTAACCATACTTCAAGAAGGAAAACGTGACACTAGGATTCGGAGTACACATTCCAGCAAAACTCATTTTACCGTGCTGATAATGACAATGGGAATCATTAAATTTTACCTACATGATAATTGTTACACGATAAACGGAGAACCGAACAGATTGAATAAATTTTCAATTTAATGAGTAAATAGGAATATTTATACAGATGTTATATGTTGTCTGTGATTTTTTAATGAAAGCGATACAAATACCGACATAGAGCAGATAGAAGGAACATTATAGTGACGCAGTTTGTTGTACAATGTGACTGAAAAAAATGAAATGAACGAACACGCATTGTATATTTAGCGCGAGATCACCATTTTTTATTCACTCTGTACCAGTCCTCTCGGATAATCACGCTTCTAGAAATGTAGTTCGTGTATATCG
This sequence comes from Calameuta pallipes, assembly GCA_030142375.1. Classification (NCBI taxonomy): domain Eukaryota; kingdom Metazoa; phylum Arthropoda; class Insecta; order Hymenoptera; family Cephidae; genus Calameuta; species Calameuta pallipes. The sequence continues at coordinate 759,156 of JARQSW010000489.1, read as the reverse complement.
CAGCATATGATCCAGAAAAAAGAATCAATGTCGTTGTAGTAACCAATTTCTCTTCAGTTTTCTTTTTTCTTTCGATTTTACCCATTGTATGAGAAATTGGCACTTGCAACTACGACTTCGTACTTTTTTATTCGGGTCATTGCACGCGTGTTAAAACAATAGCTTGTACGTCTTGTATCTCTGGGTGTTTATATTAGAATAAAGTGCTTCTTTTTTTTTTATAAAAAAAGGTTTGTGCGCTTATTGTTTATTAGATTATAAGATACTTCACGAGTACTTCAAATAAGTTTCACTGCACAAAGATCATTAATTATCATGATTTCAAACTTCCACTCCGTTCAAAGCAATAACAGTAAATCATGAGTCTCTAATTGTGTCTGAAAATTCAGCAACCCTTCAGTACTCTAAACATTTCGTAGCAAAACTTAATCACGCCTTTGCGATTTTGTTAAAAATTAAAAAAAAAACAGCAATCGTTCGATTTAAATTTACAAGGCGGAGTCGCCATATTGGTAACAATTAACCGTTATAAAAAATTAAAATGTTTTACGACTTTTTCCGAACCTACCCCAAATCCTATTTCACTAGAGCCTGTACTGAAAGTTCCTCAAAGTTCATCCCTGCGTGTGAAGGACTGTAATATATTTCTTCTTTCCTCCATCACACGCTTTTTATCATTCGATAATTTTCCCTTTAGAAGACCTTCCAATCGTGTTTGTTCAGTCTGTACAAAAACGTCACCGCGCTCCATTATTCGTTCCATCAGTTTTACGTAAACCTTTGCTGCAGTACGTTGTTCTTCGGATAACGTATCTTCGAAGATTTTGGCTCTCTCCAAAATTTTCTGTAAATAAAAAGTGTATGTGAAGTGATTTTTGTCTGCTTCATAAAATTGAAGGGTTATGTTATATTTTAAGTTCATAGAAATGTTTCTATATAGACTGTACCTTTCTTTCGCTTTCATTAGCACTTTGATATTCCTTAGCAAGTCTGTCTAACTGCTCAACGCAACCTGGAAGGCCCAGATAAACTCCAGAATGAGATCTGATGAATCTCTTAATATTATCTGCCGTAAAATCTTCATCTTTCTCAGCAACAAATTTGTAAGGTTCGCTACGTCCTTGAACGAACAAACGAATAGCAGGATAATCGTCTTTGTTTATCTCATATTTTTGAGCAAGGTCAGAATTATCCTTATTTCCAAAATCTTTAACTCCCACTTCGGCTACCAAGAGGTCCTGGGAATCCTTCGTATCCGCTGCAATCTTCCTGAATTCATCGTGTTTGTCACCGTAAGGAAAAGCAACGTCGAATTTTACAACAACCGCTTTGAATTTTGGAATAACCTGAAATACATGGTACAAGAACGATCATTAAACTCCTCTCATAAAATAGAAACTATATACATCAACTCTAATACGGTACAAGAAATATGATTCCAAAGTAATATACTGTGTAAAAGTATCACGTGTTCATACAATCGTTTATCATTTACGACTCTGATTGGACGATTCAGTAACCATAGCAACAAGTATTTCAATCATTACAAATAAAATCAAAATATTTGAAATCATTCTAACGAAAAAATATACATACGTCTTGATTGAAGCAGACCGACCAAATCTTACCTTGTCAAAGGAAAAAGAATCAAGGGGTACGCATCCCTTGCAACTCTCAGCATTGGCAGCTATCAAAACACATCCTAAGGTAGTAATAACAATCCAAAGGGCGCGCATAATTGGATCACTGACAAGAGGAATAGAGACCCTAATAGAAATTATCGTTCACTCTTATAAGCAGCACCCACCTTCGAAACCAATTATCAACTAAGTTTCGCGTTAGCCAGTAGAACCAGGTACAAATAACAAGAATTTAGCATCAATTTCTGGCGCTATCGTTCTCGTGATTCGCTACGAAGTATCAATGCTTCTAAAGTAACTGCTCGTCTTTTCTCATGGCGGTGTGGGATTTACCACGCTGGCATGTCGAGCGTCGACAGTCGACGCTGCTAGTGGACGCCTCGCGCAGCGACGCCGAATCAGAAACGGCCACGACCGGTGGGACAATACAAAACGAATCACGTAGTGGACGTAGCGCGCAAGTGCACAATATATTTTTACTATCTAAAAAAATAAAGTTACCTTTATGCCTTAAGTATACTATACTTTTCGTGCACTCTGGTGCACTCCTGCTCGTTCCGAATAGGACTGTTAGCTTTTGAAAGATCTCTTGGACTTCCAGGAAGGATACAATCACGATTGAAAATACCAAAGCGAGATGTCGTTGTAACAGAGATAAACAGTACTTATCTGTTTTTCATTTTTTATGCAACAACCCATATAAGTAATATCGATATACTTTTACTCTGAATTGAAATTACCATGGGAATAAAGTACTAGTGATAATGCTAATGGATCGTTGTCTCGTTGACTTTTGATAACAAAAATATGTTAAGAATTATTATATGAAATTTACAAAATATAAATGGTGTTTTACTGCTTATCGTGCTTCCTGGAACTTTATAACACTGATACGATCCTTTTAGCAAAAATTATATAGGTTATATTCATTACGTGCAATACTTTCATTGACATGATGGCACGCACGTTTTTGTAATCAACACAGTTATATCGATTACATTTTTTTACATAGATGGAAAATGAAACATTCAAAATATAATGACAATGCTACGAGTACCTGTGTCAGTTTATTACTTGCTAATATCATTTATAAATTATTAGGTCGAGTTATATATAATTTCCGTCATAAAATTGCAATTTTATTCGTCAATAAAATAATCTACAATTAGGTATATCTTAATAACTCTGCCATTGTTGTGATAAGACTGAGGGACACTTATTTGCTTCAAACAGATTCTGATATGTGGAGTATCATGATTTTTTTGGATAAAAAATACATTGTTAAAATTTATTCCCAGAATCAGCAATTACTTATGACTCGACCTAATATAATATACTGCTGAATATTTATAAAATATTTTGGCCAAGTTTTTTAGTCAAAAATAATTTTCTTTTAATTAATGGTAATTCAAATTTTTTTTATAAAAATAACAAAGATAACAAGTGACATCCATTGTCTTCACCTTTTGCATCTATAGTGATACGATGATACACAGGTAATGGAATCATCGATACTTTTAATAAATTAGAGCGATCGAACTAAATCGGTTGGTATGGTATTTATAGCGACTTCAGCAATACACTACCGGTACAATATAGTATGCTTGAGCATGAAACTAGATTTAAGAAGTGGTTAGCTAGAAGAATACTATTGGACTTGGAATTAAAAAATCATCCGTTGGAACAAACGTACATAAATATCATTAAATCTAATCGCCAATCGCTGATCTTGAAATGCATAGAATTTCCAAAGAATCATTTATCGTATTTCTGTTATCTAAAAAAAATTACTTCAGCGTATCGCTATTCACTGTATACTTTCTGTACATATATACATATTTGCAGAGATTAAGAAGTATGTTACTGACAGATTCGTTGGATGTACAATGTTGCCATTAACTGTTGCCTTTGAAAAATCCTTTAATGTATAAAATACATCATCACAAGTCCTTGTTTAAATTTTTTATAACAAATAAAAAGTAACTAGGAGTAAAATTAATTTCTGATAAATTAATTGATACTGACAATGACACGGTGATAATAAAAGGATTACAAAGAGGAAGAACGAACGTCACGTATATCCTTTAATCACTTTCTTTTCCTGTTCCATCTTTTGTCCTTCATTTTTTTCTTCCGCGCAAATTCCTCCTCGCGTTGCAGGAATAGATTAAAAATGCCTGGAGGCATTGAAAATCTTTCGTAGGCAGATAACAATGCCTTGCGAAAAAATCTAGGATCTATTTCCAAGAACGGGATATGTTCACTCACGTTATCCCTGAGTGAAATCATTAACCTCCAAAGTGTCACTGCGATAGTACCGAATAGAGAGAATCGCATTTTTCACACTGGACACAGAAAAAAACACAACAATATATTAATCACGTTTGACGAATTATCTAACAGTATTCGATAAGCGTCGGGATGACCTAGTTTCGTCCAGCACGTAATTAGATATTACACACGTGATTAAATACATACGTAGTGGACAGATATATGACTAGGAAAAACCCTTGGAAATAAGAGTAAAGAAAATAAGCTTTTCAAGCTTTCTGGCAGAAAGGCGACACACACGTGTGCGACAAGGTATTTACCGATAATTGGATCGGTTCAGACGGACGATGGAGATTAAAAAAAAAAGAATGACGAAAAAATAAAGGAAAACGACAGAGATAGAGAAAGAAACTAAATTCTCGAAGACAGAATAGCAAGAATAAAATGATCAGGATGGCATACGATAAAATGACGGTATAGGTTAGGTAAGCCAAATCCTTTTTCTTCTTCATTCGATGGTTTTGGCTCTTGTAGCAAAAACGTTCGCCTTAATGCTCCGACCAATTTGAATGAATTTTTTGACGAAATTAACGTTAATACGATAGAGTTAAGTGGAGACATATGGGCGCAGGAATCCGACGGAGGTCAGGGCTGAAGGGGAACAAAGGGCAGTACTCGGTCGGGTAGTGGTATAAGTGTAAAGCAGGGGAGGCTCGGAGTGTTGTTCGCTGCTACTAGTGGAGGAACAAGCTCCGCCAGAGGCGTCGTACGTTCATTGATAAGCGCGTACAACCCGACGGGCGTCGGGTGGTACCACGAATAAAACGTGACGTCACGACGTCGACGTCGAACGCGGCTGCGCTTTGACGACCGTGATTTTCGAGCTGGATGCCCACGTAGTCGGACCCTTGGTCCTTTGATATTTTTGGGGATTAGAATGGATCGTTGGAACCGGATGTAGAGAATCCGGTAAAGAAAAAAAATTTGGATATAAAATTAATTATAAGCTATAATAAGAAAAAATATACTATATATATAGGAGATTTTTCAATCGGGTTACATCATTCACGTGAAATAGATTTTATGAGTTTTCCATAATTTATTGTTCTAGAAATGATGAACTCACCTAGAAAAAAAAATATTAAATTGACAATCGTCTCTGAGAATGACGTAAGAAATGTGAAGGTATTGTGAGGGTATCTTGAGATAAGGATATAAATATACGTATACAAGACGAAATGAACTTCCGAATGGTTCTAAATATATTCTAAACTGTACTCTAAGCTTGCACTAAATCTATTGATAGGACCGTACAGGTAGAGGAAGATGTGGAAGTAATAAAAGTAAATAAGGGAAAGGTCGAAGAAGAGTAGGATGAGAAGAAAGAATGATGGGTGGAAGTAAAGAAGGAACAATGGAAAGAAGGAAAGTAGGGAAAAGGAGTAAAGAGGGAGATATTGGAGATTGGCGCACGTATTGATTGGTCTTTTGTGAAAGCTACACCCCCGTGTAGCTGCCAAGCAAAGCGTCATCGATCCAAGAGTGACCCATATCTGGCTGAGGGTTCCCCACCACGACATGGGCGCCACCCCGACGTCGCTGTTCTTCCCCACTTAACCAACCGCGGATCCCTTCCTTGGGCTCGGCACACCACCCCTATCCTGACTCCAGCAGCCCTGCCTGCCACGGCCGAACAGATCTTTGGGGTGTTCGGGATGATAACCCAGTGAAAACTCGCGCCGAGGACTCGACCAGCAGCAGCAGCCCTGGCCTGCCACAATCCCTTCAACTCGGTCATCGTAAGTCCATATCCATCATTGAAAGAAAGAGAGTGAAAGAAAAAAGGGAGGAAGAGAGTGAGCGAATGAGCTAGAGCGAAAGGGAAGCGAGAGAGAGAGAGCGAGAGAGAGAGAGAGAGAGGGAGAGAGAGAGAGAGAGAGAAAGAGACCAACATCAGAATGGAGAAAGGACCCCATCCAGGTTCTCCTCGTAGATGACATTTCTTACTTGGATTATTACCTATGAGTATTGGGAACCTGGCCAGGGTGTCATCGCCAAGGAAAATGCTGCGCCCTTGAGTGTCAATGTCTCCCGTGATACACCTAACCATAAATAATCCGGTTCCTGGTTCTTCCTGGCCCTGGTGGTTGTGCTGGTGCTCCGGTTGTGCTCCGGTGGTGTTACGCTCGTGTCGTGCTCGTGATCCAAGCAGTGGTGGTAATCCTGCTAGAGTTCGGTGGTTGTGCCGTGAGCTCGCCGTGTATATGTATACTGGCTACCTTTGGTGGTGATCAATAAGCAGTGCCGTACTTATTACTTTGGGCCCCCGGATCTATTGCCGGGCTAGGTCCTGATTTTTACTCAAAGCTTTTTATTTCATAACGACAGTATAGACTCGCACACCGCACACTCGGCTCACCGTGATACGTAAACGAAGGATAATATCTTTAAACTTTTTTTTTCATTCGAGATAAGAATCTCTCTTTTTAGTCTTCTCTAACTAATAAACTGTGATAAACGTGTATCCATGTTTTACTGTCCAGTCGATACGTTACGGTTCAATCCGGTAGGTACCCCTTACATCAATGTACATTACTTAACAAGAGTATTATCCATTTTTTTTTAATAATTTATATCACAAATTAGATATCAGTACATTTTTCGCATTTTTATAACCACGACGTTCAGTCTAACGTGGTATTTTGTATTCAGCAATTTTTTTTGTATGCGCCGACAGTTAACATAACATCCGTGTATCAACTTGAAATAAGTTTTCGAAGGAGTCTTTTTTTTCTTTTATCACTTTTGAGAATTTCAAGATATTTCAAATCACAATTTGAAGTTAGCGCTCGGACTTGAAATAAGTTTTCGAAGGAGTCTTTTTTTTCTTTTATCACTTTTGAGAATTTCAAGATATTTCAAATGACAATTTGAAGTTAGCGCTCGGAACAGTTATGGCCGATTCCACTGAAGGATCCTTTACTTTTTCTTGGTGGCACCTCGAGCAGGGTTCTCTTGCGGTACTGCACGATCTTGCGTACTAGTGACTAAATCCATACGCATTACTTAAAACTAAAAAAAAACGTTATTCGAATTGTACGTTAAATGAGATCAGTACATTGACAAAACGAGAAATTGTGATTCGTTAAAAAAAATCATGTTAACTTCCTGACATATGTGTGAGATTTTTAGTGACAGTGAAAAGGGCTTCTTCCCGGAAGTTACGTTGAATCAAGGTTGAATCACCTTTCATTTTCCCGAGATCTCTACTGGATTTTTTATGGTTCAAAATTAAATAGAAAATTTCCCAGCTTCCTCTTCATTCTCATCTTTCGATTTTGGAAACTGTACCATTTATATTCCCATTAAACCAGCCGGACTTTATTTACTTGACAGTTTTCGGACACACCGAGCGCAGGAAAATCTACGCCGAGTTCATAAATCAGTTTGATTGTCCTTAATAAATTAATTTGCATCGCGTCCGACTGCGCTATAGATAACTCACTAGTCACTGGTCAAAATAAATGTTAGAGCTCGAAGTAATTATTATAAATCATTGTCAATTATGAGTTTTTCCTAAGAGGGGATATCGGCCAGTCTACAATATTTGCCGGGACGTGTTAATTGGTAATCCAGCTGTCGAGTGATGTTAATCAGTCTTGTTAATTATTTAGGGTTGACATATATCAACGTGTTGGAATTTTTATTAAAGAGTCCCTTGACACGAACCGGTGGCCGCTAATCTCGAAGAAAATTGATTTTTAAAACTGCCAGGGCGCCTCCATTTTACTCTTCCTAAATAGCACACATTCCATCTCACGCTGTACGTATGAGTAATAATATATAAATTAGCTTGCCAATGTCAATGATTTTTCAATGGATAAATCTCATCAATTACCATTAAATATGAACACAGTTTATAGATACTTACAATAGTCTCGTTCATTCTAGATTTTCAATGAGTTTCAGCGTTTAATATATATATATATATATATCTTGTAGTCTTATCCTAAATGAAATTGAAATATTATTATAATCTTTTGGATGTTATCCGATAAAATCGTTTCGTAAATTTTAAGTATATTAAAACTTTTACATGAAAACAGTGCCTTGTGCTATACCAAACTTGTCTCTAAACTAATTTCCCTCTATCAGAGACTGTTCGAAACTATTAGAAACTTTGGTTACCTATACAAAGAATTGTGCATTGAAGATCCGCACAAACGAGTAACAAAGTTGATTCGCTTCAAGGACAAAAAAATAAAGGAAAGAAAAAATCATGAATTTCATGAATAAAAATTGTATCCCTCGTAGATAGTCGTCATCGTATATTTCCTCATGTTGCATTACTGGCATAGGGGTCGATTGGTGAATAAAACTTTTTAAGAATTCATCAAACGGGGCACAGAATGAGGGATTGGTAAAGGGTCAAGTGGTTGGCGCTTATCCGCTCCGAGGAAATCATCAGTGCTCTCACGAGATTTTCTGGTACATCAGGAATATTCTCAGACATCCTATACCATTATAATAGATTTATCAGAGCTAGTATCATGTTGCTAATGTGTCCACGTCACACGGTATCCTCTCCGCGGTGTACCCTTGAGGTCGGCCAGGCTGGATCTGCCATGTTGCAGACCTGGAGTGGCATCCAATTAATTAAGATAGAGCTTCCAGCTATGCTAGACTGATAGTATCATAGTACCTGATAACGCGGAGGGAAACTCATAGTCCAGTGATTTTGCAGTGCTGTGGTGTTGGAGGTGGCGGAACCACGGCATCTCAGGCTCCACAGCTGCAGGGTACCGGATCTGCTGTTGGAGCCACCTCTACAAGAAATACCATCATGCAGGACCCCGTCCTCGAAACAATTCTCGAGGTAAGATATACGAGTTGTTTCTTTATTATGAATTTCAAAAATGAAAGAGTGGAGCGGGTACATTGACCTAGGACGAATAAATCGCATGGTATTAGGTGCAATGAAAATTTAAGGGCTGTATGGGAATAGATGAGTCAGTCACGTTCGAGTACAAAATGGAGTGAGAAATTCGAAGAGATTAAATATTAAACTGTACGGAAGAGTAGGTTGGCCTCTGACCTCTTTTAGTTAAACTGATATTCTCTGTTAGGAAGCAAGTTTGGCAAGCTTTCTTTCTGGTACTGTTACTACAAAGGATACTTTTTTATTTGTTTTATCTGATACTCTTTTTCTGTTTTTTCTCTCTCTCTCTCTCTCTCTCTCCTTCACCCTGTCCTGTTATTAACAGGGCGCGTGCCCTAACTAACCTGGTTTACTGGCCAAGATCGGAATTCCTACGGACTATTAATCAAAGATAGGTCTTTTTTTTTAGAGAGTTACTGCCTTGCCCTCCGTCAAATTGGATTTCTTTGTGACTCCATGAATTTAATAGACTTCATTAAAGTAAATGTCAAATAATTAACTATGAATTAGATAATTGAATAATGTAATTAATGTTATTGTCTTTATTAAGCAGTGATTTAGATTTTTCTAAGAATTCCAGTTAATCTGTATGTATTTTTTTTCGTGTCCCACAGCAAATGCGAGAGACGGAAGCTCGTCGGGCAGAACTGGAAAAACAGCATGCAGAGACACAATCTCAGCTGCGCGAGAAGATAGCAGGTCGATATCAAGGTCCAGAATCGGTAGAGGCATTGCAGTCGAAGATTCGTGAGCTGGAAAAGAAGATCGAACTGCAGGTAGTGAAACACGAGGAGTTGTCATTGGAGTTGACGAGCCTAAGGCGTGCCAGGAGTAGAGGACCAACTGGTTCCAGTCATGTGTCCTCAGCCAGCATCCCCACATCAACGTGGCCACCCGCAGGATCTGAGATCGACCGAATCATAGCCAAAATAGAACACGACAATAGGTGAGCCAGGACATTCCCACCGGTAGATCAATTGTCCAAGACTTGGTAACCGGTGCGCGTGTCTAGATATGATCCATAATAGCGCAATATTGCGTCACACTCAAGATGACCTTACTCAGCTTAAGTAAAACCAGTGCCGGCAGGATTCTGCACGAGCTGGACCATTCGAGAGGTACCGTCACGACTCAGCCGCCATCGGCCAGTCAGAACGTCCTAAGATCGAGTTCAGAGAACCTTCCTAACCTTGGTCAGCTTCAGCATCAGCATCTTCCTCATCCGCATGCCCTGAACCTGGGTCTACCATCGCAGGCACCACAGGTACGTTATTAGCTAAGACTTAAAAATTGCACAATGAAGATATTGAATATTTTTTATATTTTTATGTTTTACAACAGTATACAGGCTCGCCAATGCCATTAACACCTATGATGCCTGGTTGTCCTCCATTGACACCAAACGGTCCACTTTACCATGTCAGTGAGCCAATTCCACCAGCTCCTTCATTGTCAACGAGCCAATCACAACCTGCGTTCCAACAGAAACTTCAGCAATATCAGCAGCACCAGCAGCAGCAACAACAACAACAACAACAACAACACGAGCTCTCGAGTTCTCACTCACAAGGTGCTCTACCTTCGCAGCAAAAGCAGCAACAAGCGCACACCCACTATTCGAGTAATCAGTATCAGGAGACCTATCCCCATACGCAAACGTATCAGCAACCGCTGCAGCAACAGCAGTCTCAACATCCGGCCTCGTCATCTTACATGACGTTAGCTACTCAAAACGTAATGCCACATTACAGTCAGCCTAGTCAGCCTAATCAGAATTACCAACTGAATGGAACTCAACAGGTGATTATTGTTCTGAAATTGTCTGCACCATTTCATCTATTGCTACTCCCAGTGTAATTAATATGTTAATTAATCAAATAATTATTCACGAATAGACCACAACGTATCCAAATTTATCAATGGCACCTCATCACAATGGGACATACAATTCTGTAGTAACGAATTACGGAACCAAACTCGTCCATCACAACTTCTCAGCGCCTCATACGAACATCCCGCAGACGACGTTAGCATCGTTACCACCATACTCCACGACGTCCTTTCATTCGACACTGGGCAACCTGACGAATACGTCGCAGCCTGTGCTTCCTTTCTCCAGCGGTCAAAGCACCTTCTCCACGGCTGGGCCTAATTATTCTACTGTTGGGACCAATGCTTACAGCACGTTAGGTGTTAGCTCAGGTATCTACATATCCTAGGTTCAGCTAGATCTAGGATGCTGGAAAGATATTATTGTACGTGCACTTTCGCTTCAGGAACACCTTCAGGAGGCTTGCTACAAGCTATTGGGGATCCTCTACATGCGATACAACAGTTCACCGCCCAATCACAAGCCAATCAACTTCAACAACAAGCGATTATACAGCAAATACAACAAAGTTTGAGAGAGAGCTCACCGACCGCTACGGTCACTACGGGTCATCACTTCCTGGGACCTAGGCAGATGCCCAAGATACCTACCGGTATTCTTACCAATCCTCTGGATCGTCTCACCGGTGACACCATTGTACCTGAAGGTCAGGTTGATATGCTGGATATACCTGGAAAGGGACGCTGTTACGTATACATTGCAAGATTTAGTTACGAGCCCTTTCAACATTCGCCCAATGAGAATCCCGAGGCCGAGCTGCCTGTTCAGGGTGGCGATTATCTCCTTGTTTGGGGCCAACCTGATGAGGATGGTTTCCTCGATGCTGAGACTCTTGACGGCAGAAGGGGACACGTCCCGGCTAATTTCGTGCAGAAACTCGTCGGCGATGATCTTCTTGAATTTCATCAGGCTGTTCTTGGACTCAGGGACGTTGATGATGCAGCCTCCACTAATATTCCCCAGGTGAGACTGAACGTATACATATATGTGTATATTTGATGCAGCGTTTCTTGTTGAAGGCACTAGGTTTTAGGAAATGCTTTTATGTTCTTTACTTTAGTGCTATCTGCAAGACATTGACCTGGAATTAGCTGCTCTCGAGGAAGGTAACAGAAATCGGCAGGCGGAATTGTCTGCCTACGCAGAACTGGATAATATTGCGGATGAGGATGAACAAGAACCGCCAGGTTGGTATTTGTGTCTCGTGCATGTAACTTTTAAATGGTTTTATCAGACTGTTGATTTCATTATTAAGAGTCGCGATTTTGAGGATTTTCTCGTGTGGAGTTTTCATGATTATTTATTTTGGTTTTCTTTTCTGAAATCTTAAGAAATTTAAAAAATTCTCTTACTTATGTGTTTTCAACAATAAAAAATATCTTTGCTCTCCATCTGTCAATTCGAAATTTTCTTTTCGTCAAATTCGATACTGGACTATCTCAATGATATTTTCTATTATTTTAAATCTTAAACTGCTCTTAGATATATATGTATAACAATTCGTATATATGCATGCTGCACGTAAATTACATAATTATTATAGTTTATTACTTTTACTTTGACTCAGCTATTAATTTATTTTTCACAATGAACGGTCGATTTTATAAGAGCTGCGACGACTGCTCGATTCTACAGTGTTACTAATTTATATATAGGTATATAACACAGACGTAGCGAATAGTCAGAATCCATGTTAGTTATCGTATCTAAAATTTGATTGACTGGGCGCGGTCAGATAGGAACCGTAGAAATTAAAATGAATTTTAGGAAAACATACTGACATTTATTAATTAGCCTGATCCTTGCATTACCAGGGAGTTATAATTTCTTGCTTAGAATTAGATTTAAAAAGTAGATAGCTCAATGGTCTTTTGACTGATCAGTCATTCAATGCCTTAAAGACTTTGGATCATCGGCTGATCTCTAAGTAATACAATGTACCGCGTAGTTTGTAGCTGATGCTAAATGTGCCTAGTGTCAATTCGATGTGTAACTGGATACTTGAATAATTAATACTCATTCAAGTTTTGCACCAGGGCCTCAAAGAGTACTCTTGTATACCTGACAACAAGTACGTATAAATAACCGACAATAAGTATAACAAACATCCCAATAAATGACTGTCCTGAGTTGTCGCTATCTATAAAAGAACATCACTTGGTAGTGCAAGGGTTGTTAATAACGTCAATAACCGGAATAAAGCAGAGAAATAATGATAAATAAATTTCAATAAATTTTTATTAAAGAATAGCCAAAGTGATATATCGAGCATGAATGTGGAATGTTATTAAATGCTGATTATGAATTTACGTTTTTTACCAGAAAAGACAGTCAGTTTCGATAATTGTCATTGATTTTGAATAAAAATAAAAAATATTGATAAACAGACAGTATTAAAGAAACGTGAAATCGGAAAAGGGCTAATTGGCAACAATGAAGTGTCTGAGTGATGATCGTGCATTGTATGAGATACATATTGGATGGAAGTTAGGCTTTCCGAGGGAGAGAGATTTCTAGCTACAGCTAGGGTTGTCTTGTCTTTTCCCCCTGAAGAAGTCTACCTGTTTTCGGACCTAGTTCCGGCGCCCCAGCATCTGACCCTCGAGCGCCAGCTCAACAAGAGCGTCCTCATCGGCTGGACAGCCCCTGAGAATCCTCATCAGCTGGAATCTTATCACGTTTACGTGGATGGTGTGCTCAAGGTCACCGTCAAGGCCACGGAGAGGACGCGAGCCCTCGTCGAAGGAGTCGACAGCACCAGGGTTCGTATTATATTAAAATGAACTATTCGATCTGTAGTATCCTCAAGAAAAATAAATAAGATAAAAATGAGGAGATTAACATTTCGTATCGACTGTTACTTTTGTATAAGCAGCCTCACAGAATAAGCGTGCGGTCTGTGACACATTCACGAAGGACATCGAGGGATGCTGCATGCACGATGGTCATCGGTAAGGACGTAGCCCTGGGTCCTACAGCCGTGAAAGCATCGAATGTCACTGCTACGAGCGCAGTGATATCCTGGTTGCCGAGTAACAGTAATCACCAGCACGTGGTCTGCGTGAACAACGTGGAAGTGAGGACCGTGAAACCTGGAGTGTACAGACATACTATCACTGGTTTGGCACCATCGACGATTTACAGAGTGACTGTAAAGGCGAAGAATCTTCGGGCGACACACTTCGAGGACCAAAATGCTCAATCGGCGAACAACCTGGCCTGCCACGTCCATTTCAAGACCCTACCCAAAGGGTTGCCCGATCCTCCGGTTGATATCCAGGTTAGAAATAAGAAGCACCCCTTAAGCACTTTATCAGTGTTTCGCAGCAACGCTTCAGAATACTTAATCACTACCACGGTTCTTAATTTGGTTCTAATCCTTGAGAATCATTAAGAAGCGCACACATAGGAATTACAGCCTGCTTGTAAGATTGCATGCTTCCCGTAGATGATCTTAAAGAATACAGTAGAAAATAGTAGAATGCAATGTGTATTGCCAGGTGGAGGCTGGACCGCAGGACGGCACTTTGCTAGTGACCTGGCAGCCTGTTGCCCTAAACGGTTCGGCCGTCACCGGTTATGCGGTTTACGCCGATGGAAAAAAAGTCACCGACGTCGACAGCCCCACCGGAGATCACGCCTTGGTCGACATCCACAAGCTGATGGGTCTCAATCCAAAGCACATCACGGTCAGGACTAAGAGTCGTGAGAGTCAGTCTGGTGACAGTTGCGCCACGGCGATACCCTGCAGCGTCCTCAGGAGCGGAAATCATCTGCACGGACAGCAACATGGATCACATATAGTGGAACAAGGTCAACAGCAAAACATGGGTCAGGACGATCCTAATCGCAGAGTCTCTAACATGGGTCAGCGATATCCCAGTGCACCTGTACCTCCACATATGAGGCGGCATGGCGCCACGAGAGTGGATGCACATGGTCAAGTCGTCATTGAGACTGATGAAAATTTATCTGATAAGGAAATATATCCTGGGCAGAGCGTCTCTCAGATGGGTAAGATTTATCTTGACTCTCAATGTACATGAACTCTCTCTATGGCTTTTAGCACGTACGCTATATTAATTTCCGTCACGCAGGTATACCCGAAATTATGAAGGATTCTGCAAGTGAAGCAAATTATAGCGAAGAAGAAGATCCATCCAGAAGAGCACGCGGTATGCCACCTCATCATGGACATCGTCGATACGGTGCTCAACAAGGACCTCAGGGAGCTGCGCATAGAGCAGGTAGACCTCCAAGTGGTTCCAGAGCTCAGGATCCTTATTACGATCAATCAGGTATACATCTAACCTTGTATATCAAATACATTAATTTAAAAGTATCTTGTAACATATTTATAATTAATAGGGAATCAAAGAGGCAGAGGTCACATGTACAGAGGTAGGGGTAATCTTCAAGCTCAAGCAGGTACTCATCATCCACCAGGAGGCGCACAGCAAGCTAACAAAAGAACTAGATGGTTCGTTGCACTATTCGATTATGATCCTACCACAATGTCACCAAATCCTGACGGCTGTGAAGAGGAGCTACCGTTCTCGGAAGGCGACATTATCAAGGTTTTATGGCCTTTCAAATGAAGATTCTTATTAAAGAACGAAAGAGATACAGCCTGCTTATCATTTAGTATAATTTCTCTATGTCAATTTATAAGACCATTGCTTTTCTCTGATTTTAAGGTTTACGGGGAGAAAGATGCTGATGGCTTCTATTGGGGAGAGTGTCGAGGTAGACGTGGATACGTGCCACATAACATGGTTGAGGAGTTGAAAGACCAGACACAAATTCAAGGTCAAGTACAAGGCCAAGGCACTGTAGCAAGACGAGGTCAAGGTCAAAGTGACAGATGGGGCGACATCTACGCCAATATGCCAGTGAAGAAGATGATAGCACTATACGACTATGATCCTCAAAAATTATCACCCAACGTTGATGCTGATGTAAGGCAGTTCTCGATAGAATTGAGCATCGACAATATACATAATGTATTAAAATTGCCCTCTTTGAGCAGCAAGTGGAGCTGAGTTTTGAAACCGGAAACGAGATCTATGTCTACGGGGAAATGGATGACGATGGTTTCTACATGGGTGAATGCAACGGCGTCCGGGGATTGGTACCCAGTAATTTCCTGACTGAAGCTCCTTGCCAGGGTGAAGGTCAACCTCCATCTGGAAATAGGAGACCACCTGGTCAAGGTCAGGGACCTGGTGCCAGAGGACCACCACCGCCACCCAGGGAACCACCTCCGCAAAGTCATCGACGTAACAAAGGTAAAGCATTCAATTTTCCCAATATCGTCTCCATTTTTATTATTCAACACGGAGAATACAGCAGTCTGTCTCTTTTCCGTTCACGCTGACTACTTGCCGATTCTAATTTACACCTTTGATCGATATCCGTACCTAATATTCTTTTTTTTTTCAATAAAACCTTTAATATTAACGTGTATGGGTTTGCAATGAATATCAGTGTATGTTAAATTCATCCATTGTCGTTTGTACTTCTACCACATGTGTAGGTGTATTGTCCTCTTTTTAGAAGTTTGTATCCGTCTTCATCCGTTCAACTTATTTGAGATTGACGTTAATGATAAGGAAACGTGTGTATCGTTAAAGTTTCTTGGATTCCTCACCGATATACATACGTATATATAGAATTACATTTTTCTGGAACTCCTGTGTATGTTTTGTTACCGATTTTTCATTCGACATGTGAGTCAGTGCGACCGAAAACAGAGAAATCAAGCGCAACACTAGACACGAGACTCAATGTGCCAGACGACAGACAGAAAGGGTCGCAGCAATACTTAATTATCGTCCTGGCCAATTAAATATTATTAAACATTTTCATAACTCTTGGTCATCGCATTAACGATACGATTTGCCGATTCATCATCGTATACGTATATACATATATACATACCCCACTTGAATTACACTGACTGGCAATGTTCTGTAGTACGCACAGTATAATGACAATATAACGTATGTATTTTGTGCGTAAAGGATTCAAAAAGTTTGATACGAACGACTCTCAAAAAAATTTTTATAACGAATTCCTTTCTACAAGGCTCACGTCCATGACAGGTTGTTTTATCAATCCTCAAAGACTTTTTGGATCTTCTACAGGCCCCGCGTCACATCATTGAGTCATCGATATTTATTATTTCCTCACCTATAATATTATATTATTCTAAGAGATATCATTAATCCTTACGAGGCCCATATTTAAATGATTGCCCATAACGAGAATAACCCAATTGCAAAATTATTAAGTGAAACAAAAATTAATTGATGAAGCAACATAAATTCTTTAGAGTTACGCATAAATGCAACGTTTGTACCTTGGAAAAAAAAAAAATGTAACAATAGTAAACAATGACAAAATATTTCTCTCTTCCACAACATTGAATAAGAACCAACTATATGTCATAGGTCTTTTAAGGGTTAATCGTACAACTTATTGCCACCCAATGTAAACGATGTCATACTGAATAGACATTGTACCGTTGCTTAACTCATAAACGGATCAGATCCGCAACAATCTCCTAATAATTCGTACGAGCTATGAGACATTCCCGGGAGCAGGCATAGTAACGTAAGGAAGAAAAAGATAGTGAAAACAACCATTTTTCGGCGCAGTCTAAGTCTCTTAAACTATAGGAGCACCAAGAAGGCCTTCGAAAAATTCCCCTACGACGAAGGATTCCTCGAGAAACAAAGAGACATGTGTCATATTAGATTCTTTAAATTGAAAATTTATCATCATAGCTATTATTCATAAGACACGTGGACAAAAAAATGAACATGCTATATAGTACATATAAGCGGCACAATACTGCTGCAGGAAACAACACGAGCCGCAAATTACACACAAAAAATGCAAAGAACACAAAGCTGCTTTCAGTGTGTCCTCTTTAAGTACATAAATAAATATATATATACATTTATATATATTTAAATACACCATATGTTTCAGTTTTCTATGAAATACTTTTCTCCTTCATTTATTCTCAAACTTTCTGAGCTTTCTCAGGCTCCATTAACTGTTCTCTCTCTCTCTCTCTCTCTCTCTCTCTTTGTATACGCAAATGTATATTTACATATGCGTATATTATATGATTATTATTACATATCTCTGCCTACTATCTGTATGTATATTTTCATATGTTTATGCATATCAATTAAATATATACATATATGCATATGGATATGTGCCTATACATTCATTATATTTATTTATCGAAACATTATACTATACTGTATACTATATGATCATGTTGTTATATAATAATAAGTATACTATATATTGACATGATCTGTCTCTGTGTGCCTGAACTGGTCGGTGGTCGTCGTGTCACATGATTGTCGTTCGTGTCGTGTTGTCATGCTGGTGCTGTTTTATGATTACTAAACATTTCACTCTTTGCTGCCACCTTTCTCTATTATATTCTTTCTTCTCTTCTTTCCTTTTCTCATCTAATTATCTGCGTGAGTTATCACTTTTTTCTTGACGTGGGAACAGCCGGTTTTCCATTGTCACGTCTCTACCTTTCTTCCTTGATCGAACTGTTATTATTTCCTGAAGAATATTGCATTCACTCTTTTTTACCTTCATTTCTATACTTTTTATTCGCGAAAAATCTAATATATCCTCAATTACGTTGCAAAATAATCGAAATTACATGCGTTTTCATTTGTCCCATACCATGTGTGCGTATTTGATACGTGGAATTTATCCACCTTATGAGAAAATTATTATATTTGCATACTCTATATCTAGAAACGTGCCTTTATTCTCTATCGAAGTACAGTCGAGTACGTTACACGTAATAGTATGACAAAAAAGTTGTATGAAAATTTTTGTATGAAATTGTCTTTAGACTCTGTTCAATATAATTTAGGAATTTGACGGATTCAGGCAAAAAAATACTTTGTCTCTTATACTGTCATCTAGTCTCCATTGCACCTCTCACTATTCTTTACTCTATGTGCTCTCAGACGTCTTCTTTTCATTGAACTAAAATCTGCTCGAAACTGCGTGCCTCCAATCTACTATCTCACTACTAATCGTTGGACATGAAAAAGTACCTCGTTTCGTTAAAGAGACAAACAGTAGCCTGTACATCTTGTTCTACTCTCGACCATGATTGATAAGATGATTGTCAAAAATGAAGAAAATATTTTTTTCAAAATAAATTGCGGTAAATTTGAAAATAACTTTTACTGATAATTCTTATCGAGTGTCATCTGCTAAGGAGCGTCAGCGGCCTCCTGTACGCGATTTAACGTCAAACGAGGTACGTTTGCAACAACGTATTTTCGCAAGAAAAGAATATGAATGATCAAAGTAAAGTAAAGAAAAGAGAAAAACCAGAAGTGCGCCATGAATGACAACACGGTTCTGTTCTCTTCTCTGTTGCTAGATGCCTGCATTGTGCCTGTGTCTGTCCCTGTCTGTCACTTAGACTCTAGACAACAACAACAACCACCACTAATGAACAACCAACAACAACAACAACAACATCAACTACAACAACAAAACAATTCACCGCATCTAGCGTACCAACAAGCGAATCACCACAGCTACACGACCGTAACCACCTCCAATCAGCACGGACCCAATCACCCGCAGACTGGCGGTCCCATGGGACCCCCTAATGCCCACCAGCAGGGTCCGGGGTCCGTACCGCCCCACCTTCAACAGCAGGTGAGTGCACCTAAACCCCGAGCTCTCAATCTCTACCTCAAAACTGTCTATCTATCTGTCTGTCTATCAATCACTTTCCCCCCGCGATGTACTCCTGCGGTCAATGTCACAGAATGGTTTCACCAAAGAAATCGATCTAAAGTTTCACTAGTAATAATCTACCGTAACTTTACATTCTTTCTTTTTTTTTTCTTTCAGTTTTTAGTACAAAAAATAGTGCAGTCCCCTTTTATTTTCTGTCTAATGGATTTAACCTTCGATAATGCGCAATCACTTTGACAAGCTTTTAATCTCTGGTTGGGAAACTGTGTTTCGGATTTTCAGCATATATAAAGACACACGTGAAACAGTCGAATGACTCTGATCTAGCAGTGACGTTTTTTTCTCATAATGCCTGTTAAATTACTGAACGAGTGGTCAAGATTTTTTTCTCGCCTCTTTTGATATGACAATACTGATTGATTTTCCTGCCGGTTATCCGAATTTTCTTGGCAATCGACTCGTTCCTCATATGCGACCATTGATTTTATGCGTTTAGATATGATTTCATATACTCGATGGTCCAAGCAATTCAAAGTGTAACTAACGCCTCTAAAAATTATTTTCTGCTCTTTTGGAACGGTATTGATAAAAGCACTTAGTTCCTTTTTTTCAAGTACTCGATATTACTTCTAACAGCGTCAAGTGCAAGCTGAACTATGAAGCATGTTGTATTATCTGTCTGCCTTCAGAAGCTTCACGCAAATATCATTCATATTGACCCTGTATCACTTTAATTATTTTACCTATTCATCGCTTTTCAGTAGAACATTTGTCGCCAATAATTTTTCCAGGATTGGCATTCTGTCTAAAACTTCAAGCATCGCGTGTATTGTATTTTATTTTTTTGTATTGACGCGTCCTCATATAATTATGCCACGTGTACTTTCGCTCTATTTTGTCATAAATTGCTTCCTAATACGCAGCTCGAGTTTTTTTTTAATGAGTGTACACGCTTGATACAACATTGTGCGCTTACATTGAACATCAAACCACATCAGTATCATCCACAGCATAAGTTAACAAGCGAAAATTCGTATTTCGTACCTGCTAAGTATGATCTGAGACATACGTATTGCCTGGTCCAAAGCAAATCTTGATCGTACATACAATTTTCGACGATATTTAGATACCAAATAAGAAAAAATATACCTACCCATTAAACATAAGTAGAATAATAACATGCGATCCTAGTACCTAACGATGTTTAAAAATACTAATTTGGTATCATACATCATTATACCTCATACATGCACATATTGTGTGTAACATCCCAGTGAAGTGAGTCCTCATGGTAAAAAATCCACGGTACAATCGATTATCATTATACCAACGATATAAGTTAATTATTCACGTAGTAAGAGTCGAATTCCAAATATATCTAGTTAGTTAATCAGTAATAGTACCACAGCTGTGCCCAGGAGCAGTTTTTTAATATATTTTGTAAGAGCATGCACATGCGACAGGGTATGATTCCCGTATAATTTTTTGACAGCGCTTAAATGAGCGTTGGCCTCGACACGGCTCTGGCGAGTACCTAGCCGTCACTTTGTATAGTAACAGAGAACAAAAATTCGAATCCAGATAAAGAGAGTTAAACAAAAATGGTTGAAAAGATGGAAATAAATAAGTGGAATTATTCCAGGGGAGGGGGAGAAGCGCGGGCAGTCGGGTCGGTGGTAGTAATGTACCAGGAGCTCTTCAAGGTCCGCCGCCGCATCTGCAGCAACAGCACGATTACCAGCAGCAACAGTCGCAACAACAACAGCAGCAATATCCTCAACAGCAACAGAACCAGCCTAATCAAGGCTACGGACAGCAACAGCAGCAACAACAGCCAAATCAGGGATATCAACAGGGTCAGGGCTATCAGCAATCGGGCCAACAAAATTTCCAACAACAAAATCAACCCTATCAACAGCAACAGGGACAACAATACCAACAACAAAATCAAGGCCCCTCCATGCAGGGACCTCAAGGCACGAGTAAACCTATGAGGGGTATCCCTGCGGTCATTCCCACGGCTCAGGCCCAATCGCAACAAGACTCTCAGGCGCAGCAACAGCAACCCCAACAGAACACGGGTCCCAATCTCATGCAAAAATTCACTGAAATGGCCGGAGCGAGCGCCGGTGGTGATATCTTGTCGAAGGGCAAGGAACTCATCTTCATGAAATTTGGATTGGGCAAGTGAACCATTGCCGTTCCTCGTCAATTCGATTTCGTATTTTGGTTACCTTTTACCTTCTTGACTTTTCTTCCATTCCTCCTCAAATTTAATTCCCCTTTCCAAGGCCTTACCCTCGAAATTCTACCATTAGCGTTCCTACTATTATCGCTACTGCTATTACTGCTAGTATCGTTACAACTATCATTACTACCACCTCTTGTTCGTTCGCTATGCCAATTTCTACTTTTATCATTTTTACATTATCGTTATATCCTCGTTACGATTCCCGCTATGAACGCCCGGTGCGTTCACAAACGGGATGAATCGGTCCTCTGAGAATATTTCTAAATCATCAGTATTATGCATTATGTTTTATTTATTTATGTACTTGCGTACCTATCTACCTACCTAATTACACAACTACCTACTTACCTACGCTCGCGAAAATGATTCTATCACTTGTTCTCAGAGATAAAGGCGGCTTTTGCTGAAATGGAAAGTATCGTGAAATTCACGCTGGTCATTATAAATATTATTTAACGTTGTTATATATACATATATTTATTATTATTATATTGTCATTGTCATTATTATTATTGCCGCTATACGTATAATAAGGGATTTACTGACTGTTACGTGCGCGCGTTAATGGCCAGATTATTTCCACCCTTGATGAATTTTATCTGTGACAAAATTACGAAGTCCATCGCAAAGGGTGGTAATCTCGTCGAAGAGGAAAGTATCAGGAATATTGAAGTTTATCAATAGTATAAAGAAATCAATAAGTGCGCTTTAAAAGCGAAATTCGAATCAAACAACAAAGTGCAGTTTACGTGTTTTCGACTTTAGGATGAATTCAACTTGCATAAATCCCTTCGCTGATTGCTCAAAGATCCTACTTCTGGATTAGCCAATTCATTTAGTATTTCGTGGATGTTGTATATGTAACGTCACCGTATATCCATGTAGACGGTAATGGCTCGATCTGCCGACGAAGTGGTTTACGCTGAGACGTCACGACGAATCGTGACACGTAAGCTGAACTTAAATTATGCTGAGACGAATGTTAAGGGATCACGGTCGTGTTAAGGCCGCAGGAGAACCAGGGAAGATTTCGAGGATGACGTGCATGCTACGTGTAGAAAAAAGATACTGTACCACGTCGTATATATATATGAAGCAAATAAAAACGACAATTAATAAACTTCCCTGTCTGCATCCGTATAAGAAAAAACGACAAGTAAGAAAAAAAGAGTCTGTTCCAATGAGTTCTGCGAAACTTCGTTTAAGGGAAAAAAAATTCAGAAAAAACTCTCGTTTAAACGACGAACAATTATATAACGAGAACCTCGAGATCTTCCTTGAAGAACTTTGCGAATTGTTCGTACGCTTTTAATAAGACTTTCGCGAGACGGTCATTGCGTAATGTCTAAACCGTTCTCTATGATTTTACGTTTATCATTTCCAATTCTCCTTTTCTCACCGAACATGTCAGCAGGAAGTGAGGCCGCGTAGTACCTAACCTACATTTCGTTTCGAGCTTTCGGCGTACGCGGGATTACGCGAAATCAGCAATTTTCAGTCCCCTCTTTGTGTAATTCCAATAAAAAAAAGCAAAAATCAAATGCATATTCATATCCATTGGGTACTAGGAAAGTACAGAAAAATCTGGACTCGAAGGATAATGGTGCTCGTGGTACCACTCAAATCGTATGACTGGTCGAGGCTACACAAACCAAAAGAGGAGCGAGAAAGAGAGAGACAGAGGGGACAAAAAAGTATGAAGTAAAACTAGTTAACCAAGTAGCACATTATAGGTTACATAATAGAGTCGGAAGGACTAAGGAACGACACGATGAAGAGTCCTGAGTCCCGTGGGAGTGGGCGTGCCTTGAGATGCCTCACCCTGACACAAACAATAATCATATCTATAAACGATTAAAGATTAATAATTAATTCGTTAAGACGTAAATCGTATGTATAGGGCAGCGCTAAAAAAGTATTGATCTGCCGTATTTGCGATTTCGTGTAATAGAGAGAGAGAGGGGGGGGGGAAGGAAGGGGGGATGGAAGAGAGAGGGATAGAGAAAGGTAAATAATAATGAATAATAATGATTAATAATAATAATAATGAATAATATAATGATAATAAAGGAGAAATTAAATGAAAACCAAATTATTGCGAGGAACGTCGAATTCTCGAAGATCACAGATTCCATATTACTCATCTCTGATAAGTCCAGCATGGTTATAGCCCTACGTCGGAGGTGCTTGATCAGTTTTTCATAGATGATGTTCAGGTCTATGGATTCTACGTTCGTCGACTCCTGAAATCCCTGTTGCGCCACTGACGATATAAAGTTTTGCTTGCCGTTGCGCAATAAGCAGTAATGTGGCATGCAATTGAGGTGGGCCCACCTGTCACAATCTGCCAGCTATTATAATTATGCGAAAGAGAAAGAGGGGCAAAAAATTATTAATGAATAAAAAAACAATGAATACCAAAAGCAAGCATACCAATTGCGTCGTAATAAATTGATCGATGAATTATCCAATATTATTTTTAAAAAATAATAATAATAATGAGATCGTGGACGAGGAATGTGTGAGAGAAAATTGAATAAAAAACGATAAGCGTGCAAAGCATTAAAAGGATATATACTTACGTCTACAGACACGTATGCTGGTGGTTCTGTCGGTAATAGCGTGTTAAAATTCTCGCGTGAAAATTATTCACTGATATGTGTCAAGAATGATGGCACGTGAATATACATATAATAATAACGGTAATGTGACGTATACATATATATATAAATATTATATATATATATATTATATTTAACTATCGCAAATTGTTGTTACACCGCTACTTGTGTGTATTTTGTACAAAGTATCCTATTTTTATGTTTTCCTTTTTTCCTTCGCCAAGATGATACCAAAAACAAAAGAATTAAGGGTATACCTATAAAAGCGATTATCGTCGAGATTGTACTATACATATATATGACATACAGATATTGCGGGGACTTGGGCTATTTAAATGCGTGGTGTCCTAATTGTACTCGACTACGAAATATAACGTGGAATGCGATCAACGTTCGTCAAGTGAGAGATCGATGACGTCACGTTTTTCGTATTGATCGTCGAATAATTATTCTCTAATCAGAATCCGACGATTCCTCTGTGACAGGATGGTATTTACGATCGATCGATCGTAAGTCTAACCGCGAATGCGGCAAGGCATATTTTTTCCGTGTTAAAGACATAAGAACACGTTAAACGTCACGTCGTCGACATGAGTCGTTAAAAGAATTATCGGTGCAAGAAAGGAAAGCAAAAAAAAAGCGTAAAGGAAGCAAGTAGCAAAAATAAGCAATCTCAATCCTCTAGTCAGAAGTCAAATAATTGTAAGGTGAGAGCGAAGGGTTGCTAAAGATCAATAATTG
The DNA here is from genome assembly GCA_030142375.1 of Calameuta pallipes. NCBI lineage: Eukaryota > Metazoa > Arthropoda > Insecta > Hymenoptera > Cephidae > Calameuta > Calameuta pallipes. The sequence goes on along the minus strand of JARQSW010000489.1, from coordinate 734,033 downwards.
TGAAAATTGCACGGAAGAACGACGCCATTTTGGTTCACCGAGCGAGGTCGGCTCTACGTCCTTCCATGGTAGAACGATCTTGGCTCGTCTGCAGAACGTTTTGTTTTTAGTGTTGATACCAAACGATCAGTCAAACGCGATGATGATTGGACTTTACACAGTCCATTGAAGTAGTTGAAGAATATTATGGGGATTTATACATCGTACGTAGTGACGTATTGGACGTTGGGCGTTCTTATAAGTACATATGTATATATATGTGTA